>RJWK010027064.1:0-26663 GCA_004363435.1 Platanista minor
AAGCTTCAGAGCCATGGAGGAGAGCACAGCAATAGGGGTGCAGAGGGCAAAGCGGAGAGATTTCTGCACAGAGGATCGCTGCTGACCAGCACTCACCAGCCTGAGAGGCTTGTCTGTTCACCCACAAGGGTGGGTGGGGGCTGGAGCTGAGGCTCGGACTTCAGAGGTCAGATCCCAGGGAGAGGACAGGGGTTGGCTGCGTGAACACAGCCTGAAGGGGGCTAGTGTGCCACAGCTAGCCGGGAGAGAATCCAGGAAAAATCTGGAAATGCCTAAGAGTCAAGGGACCATTGTTATAGGGTGTGCGAGGAGAGGGGATTCAGAGAACAGCCTAAACAAACTCCAGAGACAGAGACGGGCATGAGACGCATCTATCAGCACGCACACCAGAGACGGGCATGAAACGCTAAGGGCTGCTGCTGCAGCCACCAAAAAGCCTATGCGCAAGCACAGGTCACTATCCATAACCCACCTCCTGGGAGCCTGTGCAGCCCGCCACTGCCAGGGTCCCGTGATCCAGGGACAACTTCCCCGGGAGAACACAAGGTGCACCTCAGGCTGTTGCAACGTCACACTGGCCTCTGCCGCCACAGGCTCACCCCGCATTCTGTACCCCTCCCTCCCACTGGCCTGAGTGAGCCAGAGTCCCCTAATCAGCGGCTACTATAACCCTGTCCTTTCTGAGCGAAGAACAGATGCCCTCAGGCAACCTACATGCAGAGGCAGGGCCTGATCCAAAACTGAACCCAAGGAGCTCTGTGAACAAAGAAGAGAAAGTGATATTTCTCCCTGCAGCCTCAGGAGCAGCAGATTAAATTTCCACAATCAACTTGATATATCCTGCATCTCTGGAATACCTGAATAAACAATGAATCACCCCAAAATTGAGGCCGTGGACTTTGGGAGCAACTGTACCCTTGGGGTCTGCTTTCTGCATCTAATTTGTTTCTTGTTTTATGTTTATCTTTGTTTAGGACTTAGAGTTTATTATCACTGGCAGATTTGTTTATTAATTTGTTTACTCTCTTCCTTTTTTTAAAATATATAGATACATATATATATTTTTGCATTTCTCTTTTTGTGTGTATGTGTATGCTTCCTTGTGTGGTTTTGTCTCTGTAGATTTGCTTTTACCATTGGTCCTAGGGTTTGGTCCATCCATATCTTTTTTCTATTTTTATATTACTTTAAAATTTTTAATTTTAATAACTATTTCATTTTATTTTATTTTTTCTTTCTTTTCTTCTCCCTTTTCTTCTGAGCTGTGTTGCTGACAGGGTCTTGGTGATCCAGCTGGGTGTCAGGCCTGTACCTCTGAGGTGGGAGAGCCAAGTTCAGGACATTGGGCCACCAGAGACCTCTTGGTTCCACATAATATTAAACAGCGAAATCTCTCCCAGAGATCTCCATCTCAATGCTAAGACCCAGCTCCACTCAATGACCAGCAAGATACAGTGCTGGACACCCAAAGGCAAACAACTAGCAAGACAGGAACACAGCCCCACCCATTAGCAGAGAGGCTGCCTGAAGTCATAATAAGGTCACAGACACCCCAAAACACACCACTGCAAGCCATCCTGCACATCAGAAAGAAAAGATCTAGCCTCATCCACCAGAATACAGGCACCAGTCCCCTTCACCAGGAAGCCTACACAACCCACTGAACCAACTTATCCACTGGAGGCAGACACCAAGAATAACAGGAACTATGAACCTGCAGCCTGTGAAAAGGGGACCTCAAACACAGTAAGTTAAGCAAAATGAGAAGATGGAGAAATGTGCAACAGCTGAAGGAGCAAGGCAGAAACCCACCAGACCAAAAAAATGAGGAGGAAATAGGCAGTCTACCTGAAAAAGAATTCAGAGTAATGATAGTAGAGATGATCCCAAATCTTGGAAATAGAATGGAGGAAATACAAGAAATATTTAACAAGGACTGAAAAGAACTAAAGAGCAAATAAACAATGATAACACAATAAATGAAATTAAAAATTCTCCAGAAGGAATCAAGCAGAATAACTGAGGCAGAAAACAGATAAATGACCTGGAAGATAAAATAGTGGAAATAACTACTACAGAGCAGAATAAAGAAAAAAGAATGAAAAGAATTTAGGACAGCCTCAGAGACGTCTGGGACAACATTAAACGTACTAACATTCGAATTATAGGGGTCCCAGAAAAAGAAAAGAAAAAGAAACATATAGAGAAAATATTTGAAGAGATTATAGTTGAAAACTTCTGCAATATGGGAAAGGAAATAGTCAATCAAGTCCAGGAAGCACAGAGAGTCCCATATAGGATAAATCTAAGGAAAAACATGCCAAGACACATATTAATCAAACTGTCAAAAATTAAATACAAAGAAAAAACATATTAAACGCAGTAAGGGAAAAACAACAAATGACATACAAGGGAATCCCCATAAGGTTAACATCTGATCTTTCAGCAGAAACTCTGCAAGACAGAAAGGAGAGGCAGCACATATTTAAATTGATGAAAGGGAAAAACCTACAACTAAGATTACTCTCCCCAGCAAGGATCTCATTCAGATTCGACAGAGAAATTAAAACCTTTACAGACAAGCAAAAGCTAAGAGAATTCAGCACCACTAAACCAGCTTTACAACAAATGTTAAAGGAACTTCTCTAGGCAGGAAACACAAGAAAAGGAAAAGACCTACAATAACAAACCCCAAACAATTAAGAAAATGGGAAAAGGAACATACATATTGATAGTTACCTTAAATGTAAATGGATGAAATGCTCCAACCAAAAGACATAGACTGGTTAAATGGTTACAAAAACAACACCCATATATATGCTGTCTACAAGAGACCCACTTCAGACCTAGGGACGCAGGCAGACTGAAAGTGAGGGACTGGAAAAAAATATTCCATGCAAATGGAAATCAAAAGAAAACTGCAGGAGCAATTCTCAAATCAGATGAAATAGACTTTAAAATAAAGACTGTTACAGGAGACAAAAAAGGACACTACATAATGATCAAGGGATCAATCTGGAAGAAAATATAGCAATTGTAAATATTTATGCACCTAACGTAGGAGCATCTCAACACCTAAGGCAAATGCTAACAGCCATAAAAGGGGAAATCGACAGTAAAACAATCATAGTAGGGGACTTTAACACCCCACTTTCACCAATGGACAGATCATCTAAAATGAAAATAAATAAGGAAACACAAGCTTTAAATGATACATTAAACAAGATGGACTTAATTGATATTCATAGGACATTCCATCCAAAAACAACAGATACACTTTCTTCTCAAGTGCTCATGGAACACTTTCCAGGGTAGATCACATCCTGGGTCACAAATCAAGCCTTGGTAAATTTAAACAAATTGAAATCGTATCAAGTATGTTTTCCAACCACAATGTTATGAGAGTAGATATAAATTACAGGAAAAATAATCGGTAGAAAATACAAAAACACGGAGGCTAAAAAAAACACTACTAAATAACCAAGAGATCACTGAAGAAATCAAAGAGGAAATCAAAAAATACCTAGAAACAAATGACAATGAAAACATGACAACCAAAACCTATGGTATGCAGCAAAAGCAGTACTAAGAGGGAAGTTTGTAGCAATGTAATCCTACCACAAGAAACAAGAAACACCTCAAATAAACAATCTAACCTTACACCTAAAGCAATTAGAGAAAGAAGAACAAAGAAACCCAAAGTTAGAAGAAGGAAAGACATCATAAAGATTAGATCAGAAATAAATGAAAAAGAAATGAAGGAAACAATAGCAAAGATCAATAAAACTAAAAGCTGGTTCTTTGAGAAGATAAACCAAATTGATAAACCATTAGCCAGACTCATCAAGAAAAAAAGGGAGAAGACTCAGATCAACAGAATTAGCAATGAAAAAGGAGAAGTAACAACCGACACTGCAGAAATACAAAGGATCATGAGAGTTTAAGCAAGTATATGCTAATAAATGAACAACCTGGAAGAAATGGACTCTCAGAATAGCACAACCTTCCAAGACTGAACCAGGAAGAAATAGAAAATATAAACAGACCAACCACAAGCACTGAAATTGAAACTGTGATTAAAAATCTTCCAACAAAAAAAAAGCCCAGGACCAGATGGCTTCACAGGCAAATTCTATCAAACATTTAGAGAAGAGCTAACATCTATCCTTCTCAAACTCTTCCAAAGTACAGCAGAGGGACGAACACTCCCAAACTCATTCTACGAGGCCGCTATTACCCTGATACCAAAACCAGACAAAGAAGTCACAAAGAAAGAAACGTACAGGCCCATATCTCTGATGAACATAGATGAAAAATACTCAACAAAATAAGAGCAAACAGAATCCTACAGCACATTAAAGGGATTATACACCATGATCAAGTGGGTTTTATCCCATTAATGCAAGGGTTCTTCAATATATGCAAATCAATCAATGTGATATACCATATTAAAAAATCGAAGGAGAAAAACCATATGATCATGTCAATAGATGCAGAAAACGCTTTTGACTAAAGTCAAAACCCATTTATGATAAAAACCCTCCAGAAAGTAGGCATAGAGGGAACTTACGTCAACATAATCATGGCCATATATGGCAAAGCCACAGCCAACATTGTTCTCAGTGGTGAAAAACTGAAACCATTTCCTCTAAGATCAGGAAGAAGACAAGTTTTTCCACTCTCACCACTATTTTTCAACATAGTTTTGGAAATTTTAGCCACAACAATCAGAGAACAAAAAGAAATAAAAAGGAATTCAAATCAGAAAAGAAGTAAAACAATCACTGTTTGCAGATGACATGATACTATACATAGAGAATCCTAAAGATGCTACCAGAAAATTGCTAGAGCTAATCAATGAATTTGGTAAAGTAGCAGGATACAAAATTAACGCACAGAAATCTCTGGCATTCCTATACACTAATGATGAAAAATCTGAAAGAGAAATTAGGAAACACTCCCATTTACCATTGCAACAAAAAGAACAAAATACCTAGGAATAAACCTACCTAAGGAGACAAAAGACCTATAGGCAGAGAACTATAAGATACTGTTGAAAGAAATTAAAGGTGATACAAACAGATGGAGAGATATACCCTGTTCCTGGATTGAAAGAATCAATATTGTGAAAATGACTATACTACCCAAAGCAATCTACAGTTTCAGTGCAATCCTTTTCAAACTACCACTGGCATTTTTCACAGAACTAGAACAAAGAATTTCACAATTTTAATGGAAACACAAAAGACCCTGAAGAGCCAAAGCAATCTTGAGAAAGGAAAATGGAGCTGGAGGAATCAGGCTCCTGGACTTCAGACCGTACTACAAAGCTACAGTAATCAAGACAGTATGGTACTGGCACAAAAACAGAAATATAGATCAATGGAACAGGATAGAAAGCCCAGAGATAAACCCATGCACATATGGTCACCTTGTTTGTGATAAAGTGGCAAGAATATACAATGGTGAAAAGACAGCCTCTTCAATAAGTGGTGCTGGGAAAACTGGATAATTACATGTGAAAGAATGAAATTAGAGCACTCCCTAACACCATACACAAAAATAAACTCAAAATGGATTAAAGACCTAAATGTAACTGGAAAAATTCTTAGAGGAAAACATAGGCAGAACAGTCTTTCACATAAATCACAGCAGGATCCTTTTTGACCCACCTCCTTGAGAAATGGAAATAAAAACAAAAATAAAGAAATGGAACCTAATGAAACTTAAAAGCTTGTGAACATCAAGGAAACCATACATAAGACAAAAGACAACCCTCAGAATGGGAGAAAATATTTGCAAACAAAGCCACTGACAAAGGATTAATCTCCAAAATTTACAAGCAGTTCATGCAGCTGAATATCAAAAAAAGAAACAACACAATTCAAAAATAAGCAGAAGACCTAAATAGACCTCTCTCCAAAGAATATATACAGATTCCCATAAACACATCAAAGGATGCTCAACATCGCTAATCATTACAGAAATGCAAATCAAAACAACCATGAGGTATCATCTCACACCAGTAAGAATGGCCATCATCAAAAGATCTACAAATAATAAATGCTGGAGAGGGTGTGGAGAAAAGTGAATCCTCTTGCACTGTTGGTGGGAGTGTAAGTTGATACAGCCACTATGGAGAACAGTATGGAAGTTCCTTAAAAAACGAAAAATAAAATTACCTTGTGACCCAGAAATCCCACAACTGGGTATATACTCTTAGACAACCATAAATCAAAAAGAGTTATGTACCACAATGTTCATTGTAGCTGTATTTACAATAGCCAGGAAATGGAAGCAACCTAAGTGTCCATCAACAGATGAATGGATAAAAAAGATGTGGCACGTATATACAGTGGAATATTACTCAGCCATGAAAAGAAACGAAATTGAGTTCTTTGTAGTGAGGTGGGTGGACCTAAAGTCTGTCATACAGAATGAAGTAAGTCAGAAAGAGAAAAACAAGTACCATATGCTAACACGTATATATGGAATCTAAAAAAAAAAAGTTTTTAAGAACCTAGGGGTAGGACAAGAATAAAGACGCAGATACATAGAATGGACTTTAGGACACAGGGAGGGGGAAGGGTAAGCTGGGAGAAAGTGAGAGAGGGGCATGGACATATATACACTACCACATGTAAAATAGATAGCTAGTGGGAAGCAGCCACATAGCACAGGGAGATCAGCTTGGTGCTTTGTGACCAGCTAGAGGGGTGGGATAGGGAGGGTGGGAGGGAGACACAAGAGGGAGGAGATATGGTGATATATGTATATGTATGGCTGATTCACTTTGTTATAAGGCAGAAACTAACACACCATTTTAAAGCAATTATACTCCAATAAAGATGTTAAAAATTTTTTTTTAAACTACATATATATATATATATATATGAATGTGTATATATATAAAAAAAAGAAGTTAAATGTGTAATGAGCAGAGGGGAAAAATAAAATGTTTCTGAATTAAGGGCCTTCCCTGGTGGCGCAGTGGTTGAGAGTCTGCCTGCCGTTGCAGGGGACACAGGTTCGTGCCCTGGTCCAGAAAGATCCCACATGCCGCGGAGCGGCTAGACCCGTGAGCCATGGTGCATCCAGAGCCTGTGCTCCGCAACGGGAGAGGCCCGCGTACCACAAAAAGAAAAAAAAAAAGTTTCTGAATTAAGAAAGAAACATTTTTATTACACATTTCATTATGTTTCAGAGCCGTTGGGTGACTTTTGCACATGGATGCTTACAGTTGATTCTCCTGTCTTAAAATCCTTCCAAAATGTGTCATGTAGCTGCCTCTTGTCCTTCTGTCTAAATCTAAATGAGGCTTCCTCTAATTGAAACATCTATAAGGGTCATATGAATGTCCTACCTATTTATACACCAAGCAAATATCTATTGAGCATCTCCTTTGAATGCTACTCTGTATGAGGCCCTGTAATCGACAAAACTAGCATAATCTTTTCCCTAATGGAATACAGAATCTAAAGGATCTTCAGTCTGGTAATTCATGCATTCAACAAACATTTATTGAGGTTCTACAATATTTAAGGCATGTTTCTAAGAGTTTGGAAACTTAAAATTTAACCTAGTACACCAACAGACAACACATAAACATACAAAACAGTCTTCAAATGACATATGACAGGGAGTTAAAGCAAGTGTATCAGTCAGTGGTTCATAAAGTCAAAATTGTTATTTATCTATAGGTATAAACATTTCAAGTGCTATGGGAGTATAAAAAAGGGTGCAATTCCATCAACTGGAGGCTTGGGGGGCATTGGGGAGGGATTCATGAAGTTAAAGGCATGGGATATGGATCCTGAAAGATGAGAATGATTGTGTTTCCAGAAATAAGTGGAGTAACTTCTTTCTAAAGCACTCACATGAGCAAAGGCAGGGAGAGAATTAAAGTGGAACTGTATATAATTCTAATAGAAATGTGTGCAATCTTATTTCCTTAAAGGCTCAGTGCCCGAACATGAGAAATAATTATAGGATAAGTGATGGTTTGGCATTTTAAGTAAAGGGACTCTGATTTCAAAACAGTTATCCTCCAAAACAAGATATGTTCAAGATCAAGAAAAGCCAGCTCCTTTGCCCCTAAATTATCAGTTGACACATCTGGTTTTGCTTAAAGTTAGTTGTTGACAATGACTTAATAATTTTCATGCAGTGAGGGTTATTTCCGTTTTCAGATACTTGTCCTTCTTTTTGTTTTTGAGTACCTTTCTATACTGCATTTATCCCTTAAGGCAAGGTAATCTTCTATTTGTTTTTGTGCTATATAGTCAGCCCAACCAGCATCAGTGGCCTGGAGAGCTGTGTAGGGGTTAAATAAATGGTGCTCAGTGCAGAGCTGATGGCTGGAACACATGGCACCTCCAGGTAATCATAAGTGCAACATTTTGATTGTGTTTCTACATGCCAGCCGTCTCCAGAGAACTTGACACCCACGAACATAGTTACCCCTCATCTCAGCCAGGTAATAAATACTGTTATCTGTCTCATTTTACAAAGAAGAATATTGAGGTCCAGGCGTTCAAATATCTTTAACCAAGGTCATACAATTAAGATATTGTTAAACCCAGATCATGAAAAGCAAATGCCGATATCGACAACATCACACTTTCATGAGTTCAGACACTGTTCAAAGCTTCACTCATTTGTCTCAGTCCATCTTCAGGCTTCCTTTATAGTCACAAGACTTATTAACTTCTATAGTCATTCAATCTGGATTCAGTATCTCTTGAGAAAGGGATCTGAATAGGCTGGCTGTCTTTAGGGCAATGAAAGCATTGGAAAGAAGTCAAAACTCGTCAAACAAAAGAAGGCATCAGTAAATCAAACAAACTGCTGGCGTGGATGGGAGCAAAGTGCAATATTCTAGCAGAATTCCATAGTAACAATTGTATGGAGCTCTCAAGCAGAGGGATGTCAGCAAGGTGAAATCTGAGGTCTGAGGAGAGGTGCAAAATGTACATACCTGGAAACATGATAGCATGGGAATTCTGGGAAAACAGCAGTTTCCAGAAGTCTGTAGATCCTTGCAGAACAAGGTTTTATAATTCTGGTGTCTGTTTCTGTGGACATGAAACAACAGTTTTCCAAATAGTAGAACTGGTGAGTTAGTAAGAGAACACTAATAAGGACACATTAGAAGACAGGACATTAGGTTATCATGGTCATACTAAAAGGAGAACTATGGTTTAGGATGGAGCAGAATCAGGCAGGATAGACTCACAGGAGGCTGAGCTAAGAGACAGCCAGTCTGAATTCCCAGTCTTGCTGAGTCATGGCATCCTGGCCCAGTTTTTAAAGGAAGGGCATTTGGTAAGCAATTCTGCTGTGCCATTTCTTCACCTTCCACTCTCCTGGGCATGATGCAGTATGATGGCTCTATATGGCAAACTAATTTAAGACAGTCCAGTTGGGACTCCACCATTTCTAACCAATTTCCAAAGGAGCTTAAAGGCTTCAGGGACAACAAGGTTAAGGGAAGAGCATTTTTTTTAAAGTGAAATTTGTCATTAGGAAAATATTTTAGTCTGAGGTCAGTTTGGCAGCAGAGTAATCATCAGGACATCGACATTTCCATGTCAAAAAGGAGCTCAGAGTTAATGAGGGAAATACTAGCCCACTTCTGCACTGCAATTTTATTTAACTGAGCTAATAACTGTTTATGAGTGCAGTGAGTTCAACTCCAAATTTGTGTGAAATCTGAGTCTGAAGGAAAACAAAGACCTGGTAAAAATGTCTTTTAAATTCCTAGAAAATAATATTCCACACCCTGAAATTGTTTTCAATAAAATATTAGTGAATATACAATACTAACATTTTCATATGCAATAGCTAAATGAAGGAGATGTTTTTTATGTGTTTACACAATACCACAACATTCATAATGAAGTGCCTTTACATGTTTGAAATTATAATTGGACTACCACAAAATGTTTTACTTTCTAATAGGTTATATGGAGAACAATTTAAATTGAAGTTCACTTAAATGGTTAAACTTGTTAGGCAATGACTTGTACTGCCCTTAAAGCATTCTGGTATTTTTCTGTGATGGCAATTGTTGCAATATTATACTTAATAGAATATAATTATTCCTTGATAACATCTGAATAACTTTATATAGCCTCACAGGTTAATAGGTATTTATGTATGGAAAATTCTTCCATTTTTTTTTCTTTGTAAGAAAACACATGATATTTTAAATGCATTCACTTCTTTCTAGAAGTATAGAAACTTAGAACTTCCATGATTTTAAAGTTTGAGTAAATACAGTAGTGAGTGAGACACAGATTTTGGTCCTAGGGTTTACAACATAATGGGAGGTATGGACAAGAAAACAGAAAAGTCATCATGCATGTTGGACCTCCAGTATAAATGAGGTATCTAACTCTGAGCAGATGGAAGACACATGGGTGTCAGGGATATTTTAGGATCAATGTGCTAAGAATTGAATGCTTTGGGTACAAAAATGTGCTATCATTTTTGGTACCTGTGTGTTAAATGATAGAAATCTATTTATTCATTAGTTAATAATGGCCTTACTTCTCTGACCATCATGTCACCAGTTTGAAGGACAAGGCAACCTACTGCCTTTGCATGTCCTTAGAAGATCTTTAAGTTCTGCTTTGAGGAGCTGTAGACTATAGAAGTGGTGACCTACATGAGAAATAGAAAGATCCTAACCTGCTGCTTCCCACTTCTGATCCTCCCTCTGTATTCTTCTCCTGAGTTGTTACTTAGTTTGAATTTTTGTAGTAATGATATGGGGCATAGCAGGGTCATGGAAGCACTCAATAATTACAGCATAAACATTAGTGAACCACTGTTTACACTAAATGGTCTATATTTTGTCTATATACATTGCTCATCGAACAGTATTTATGCATTTGAAATTGTAGCAGATGAGAATTATATATCACATTTGATTGTTATCATATGTGGTAATCAATCCATATGTCAGAGAAATACATACTACTCTGCTTAAAAATTATTTCTTGGTCTTGGAAAGAGAGAAGCTGAAAGAGAAGATGCAAAAATAAAAATAACATAAAAGCAACATTATTGTTTATTCCAATCAAGTTGTTTATAATAATAATGAGAAATACCAGTTACCAATAATGCATGCAAAATTATTTTGCTTTTGCACCCTAATTATTTTCAGTGCTGCATAACTCATTAATAATGGGCAACTGGTATAAAATATTCAAATGACTATACCAGTGTTTATATATGAATCATGAGCTGTAACAATCTTGGTCCTGTGATTAAACAAGAGAAAATTTATTTCTAAATGGTGTTACCTAAAAAATGATCAAAAGGCATCTATGCAAAATGGGCCCATCCAGAGTATGAGTGTCAAAACAAATTTTTCCAGGAGGAATAAGAATATGTAAATGATTTGGCTGGATAGAAATCTATAAAAGTTAAAAGCTATTATTTTTCAAGGACTTAAAGTAAATTAATTCAATTTAATTTAAATAATATGTTAAATATGTGTTATGTGCTCAGCACTGAGCTCATGTCAATATTTCTCTCTGTCATTTATTTAGATGATTTGGTTTTAAACTTCTTCACAAAATTCCAAAATCAGGAGAGACATGGAGAAGCTGAGTTTACTGTTGAAAGTAATGGAGAAACTTAAAATAATTGTGGGCAACTATAATGAATAACAGAAAAATATAACAAAAATGAAGATGATAGTATAATAATAATAATAATACAAATTGGAACTTTTCTTAGTGATGCATTTTTTTATTCTTGTGAAACCACTAACTACTGTAGACTTGGTAAACTCACTTGAATATTTCTGCATCAAGGAAACAAAACACTTGAAGGATATTGAGTCTACCATTGAAACAAAAATGCCCTGGTATAGAACATTTTCTTTTTTTCATTAGTTAATACTACCTCTTTAACTGGAGTATTACACCTGTGGTTTAGGATTGAAAATCTGAGGTGACTCCATTCCAAAAACTAGTAGACAACTCTAGAAAGTTAAAAGCCTGATAGAAATGAGTGGGGGAAAAAACACAAGAACAGAGCAAAGAAAATGGTTCAAGTTAATTACTGTGGGGCTTGAGTTTAATTTTATTGGGGATCTTCTTTTTAGTGTTCAGTTAGCTGGGCCTTATTTAAAGGCAGTTGTTAAGTTGACAACTGGGCCCTTTATTGCTACCTTTCCCTATGGAAATCTTTTGCTGAAATTAATGATAACACTTGCTTTTCACAAAAGACAGGGATATGTCAATTCTTGAAACCTTTTCAGAAAGGAAATTTAGGTAGTCTGACATTAACAAACAGTGAATTTCCTTTCTGAGCCTCTAATTTAACATGAACACCTTGAGAATGGGCCAATGATTTTAAATAAAACAGATACATTTTCTCATCCTTCATTAATTAGTTTAACAAATACTTTAGTGCCTTCTCTAGGACAGGCGCTGAGCTGGGCCCTGTAATTGGGTGGTGGGCAAGGCTGCTTTCATGGAATTAAAGTCGGCTACTGAATCCTGATTAAGTGTTCTTATCCTGTGATACTCCCATACGTTACATCTATTTTCTCCGTATCAAGTTAAAATTCCTTTCCAAATAAGTCTGAACTTTACATAATCTATTTTAATATTGGTTGTCTGTCAACAAAGTTGCTTATAAAAATGTTTCTTTGGGAAAACACACAGACTACTCATAAAACAAAACTGATAGGGTATGGTTGAATTTCCCAAGCCTCAGTGGAAAATTAAACTGAATGTACCCTGAATTGTACTACTAAGTTTATTTCTCAGACTGATTTATAAATCTGCTGAAAGTCAAAATAATTTACTTATGGATCAATAATAAAGTTCAAGAAAGATGGATGTTAATGAAATGGCTGAATGTAAAACACTCCAGAAACCTCAATAATGCTGTAAATGTCAATGAAAATATCATATTTTGTGGTGAAATGTATCAGTGAGAGGTATTGATACAGAGTGCATTTTTAGGTGATTGCTATAAGCTCCAGGTGTTGTCAGACAGCATTCAAAGTCAGTCACTTCTCAGAAATATTCTTCCAGCCTATTTTATTACTGTTACCAAATAGAATATATACACAAAATCATCAAGTGCAATCATACCTTTGCCTTTAATTGGATACCATTCTGGCATCCTAACATGGTGAGGTCCTGAAAAATACCCAAAGCATCAAAGAGCTGCCACATATGAATGGGATATTTAGACTGAGAAGATGAAGAACTGGGCGTATCCAGATGGGATGTATAGAGTGGTATATACCTGTTAACCCTAGCTCATTTTCTGGACTGTGAATGGCCTAAGCTCAGCTATCCATCAAGAGCCTATTACAGAAATAAGACCATGAGGAGACCTGGGGACCACTGAGAGATTTTTTTAAGTTAGGCGAGAAAACTGTTTGGAAGAACAGTTTCCCTGAGGTTTCTCTGAGGAAAGTTTGGGAACAAGAAGTTTGTTTGGGAGGTGATTCTTGGAAGTACCAGGAGGGGAGTGGACTAGAGAATCAGAAAAGGGAACAAGGTTAGAAAAGTGTGTGTTCTTTTGTAGGCTACTCCTATGAGCAACTGGGCTCAATCTCACTGGGGACTCATAGGCAACATTACAGAATATGCGTCAGAATTACCCAACCAAAGGGTGAAAAGAATTTTCCAACTCCCCATCTGTCATTGATTTGATGGCTGCTTGCAAGGACATTAATTTTCTGACACTTCCGGCTTACTCTGCATGAAGGCCAAGCATATTCCCTCAGCCAAAAAAGTAAAAATAGCCCTTAAGTAACTGCAGTAAGAAAATATTATCATTTAGAGGTGAATTCTGAGGGTTTATGAGCAGTGATACCATAGCATCTACTATGGAGGCACAGAGCTGAAATATTTTTGTCCAGTAAAGTATAACAGGAAAAGGATGGATTAGAGTTGATAGACCTGGCTTTAAATCTTGATTTGTTTGCTTATCAGATATGTGACCTTGGTTAAAATTCTCAAAATTTTATAGCCCCAGTGCCTTCATTTGTAAACAAAGATAATGCCTGTATCAAATGGGACTAAGGAAATATATAGGTTAACACAGAGTTAGACACTTATTAGTGCCTAATGACTAGAAATTTGTTGTTCATTCAGTAAATATTTATTAAGTATGTATTATGTGCCAGATTGTGGTAAATGAGAGACATAGAGATGAATAAAACAAATATAATACCTCACATGGCTATGTTCCACCAGGAGAAATATGTAATGAATAAATACACATAAATATTTAATCTGCTATTATTCTTAAGACCTTTTTTTGTGTCCTCACTTAGCAGGCAAAATGATCTCTGACTCTCATATTTCTCCTCTCTTTTAAGGTGTTTGTCCCTTTGCTAGATCTTCCCCATACCTCTCCTGGGACTGGGTGCTATCTTTCTGCTGCTTAAGGCTAATCCAAATGTCCACCCTCCCTTCTATCAAAACATATACATGTTTTATTTTATAGGGAGGTACTTTCAGTTTATTTGTATTATCAGAAAATTTTGGAGAAACTCATTCTAACTAAGGGGTCACCGATGGTATGGTTTAATGCATTACCTTCTCTCCAGACTTTTCTGTCTTTAGAATTTCAGGTTAGTAGAAGTGGCTATTTTTATCAGGAAGTCCTTTATGGTGATTGATGACTCTGTCTGAAAGGAAGGGGAAGAGGGACGTTTTAAATGCTTGCCTCTGGATGGGAATTCTATATCCCTTAGTCTTCACAATCACCCTATGAGATGGGTTTTAGTATTGAGCATCAATATTATATAAAGAAGTTGGAATTTAGAGAGCCATTGATTTGCCCAAGGTCACCGAGCCATGAGCCTTGAAAATAAGTATTCAAAATCATATCTAACTATAAAGTGTGTGCATTTTTCTAATGCACGTGACCAGCTGCCCAATGGCACCTGATAAGAGCTTCTGCTTTAACTTAACTACTTAAGTAAGATGATTATATGGCACATTTCAAAGTGGGAACTGTGGAGAAAATGAGATCTCTGGAATGAGTAATTAGAGTGCTTGCACAGCCACCTCTGAATTCAAACACTCTGATGAACTCTCTAGATCTGATAATATTCCTGGAGTCATCAGAAGATGACAGTCACTTCGAGAATGAGAAGAAACTCTTCCCCTCTTGAGTTGGCATGGTTAAGAGAGGTCCAATGTCAGAGTGTCTTGACTCTCAAATGTTACCTAACTAATACATACCACACGTCACCCCCACTCACACTCACTTCTCCAAAATCATACTTCTTATCTTCTTTTATATCACACAGTCAAAACGTGACAGAGCCAGGATTCAAAGTTCAGTATGACTCACAGAGCCAGAGCTCTTAAACTCTCAACTCCACTTGCTTGACAACTGCAATGGCTCATGAGTTGCCTCCAGCACCATAATGTAAGGACTCACCTCAATGACTCTATTTATTCCCTATAAATCCCAGTTTCTGTTAGCCACACTGCTCTCTAACTCTCAAATCAAACCACTTCTTTTGCTGTGCTCCTGTTCATTCCAGCAATATCTTCTCTTGACACTATTCAAATTAGAGTGACAATTCTCCTCTATACCAATTTTCATTGTCTTTAAACCCATTCCCCTCTCTCTAAACTATAATTTTTGCTTTTTTGATTCTACAGTTCCCTATTATGGGGATCACATTTCCCAAGATTAAGTATTAGATTCATAAAAGAATATGACCCAGGACTCCAGAACTCTCCAGAAGCCAAAACGAATCCTAGGATAAGATTCAGGCACTATAATCCATTTCTATTTAAGGTAGAAATTCCTACAAAATGTGGGAATCTTTCTGGAGGTAGTTAATCTTAGAAACACAGTCAATTCCTGAACACACCCCAGGCAACAGTCACAAGAATCACATACAAAATCAAAACAGCTAAGTTTTAGTCACCTTAGGGTATTTCTCTAGGCTTGGCTTCTCAAGCTCAACTTTGAAATTTTGGTCTTTGTTTTTACCTGGTTGCCTCTCTTGAACCTTTTTATTATATGCCCCAAAGGCCTCCATATTAAAACCTTTTTTCGACTGAATGCTTGCATTTTTTTTGTTGTTGTTGTTCACATCTCAAATAAACTGCCTCTCCCTTATTGGCCTCCTAGCTTTTAACCTCTATCCTAATCCAGACCACCAGGATAATAACTACCACTATTGTTGTCATTGTTATATATAACTATGCACCATGAACTGCTCTAATTATTAAGTCCACAAACCTATTTTATGCTTACATCAACCCTTCTCACTCAGCAAGCCCCCTGGCTCTTCTTTCATTTTTGCCTTAGTTCCTTACCTCTTATTACTCAATATAAGGCACTGGATTTGGCAACTAAGTGTTAAAGTCCCTGCTCTCCTTGTATTGCACTCTGATTTTTAACTAACCTCTTAGACCAGGCGACTTGAACTGTTAGAATTTCCTCACACGCCGACTGTATCATCATGTAAGCAGTCATTTAACCCCTTCTCCCCCTACTTGAAGCAGGTATATACTTTGCTTCATCTAATCAACCCATCACAGTATGCATTTGAAGAACAATTTTGAATTTCTAAAGTACGATCTTTGGTCCAGATCATGGCTTACACTTTCTCTGTTTTTCTCAAGAACTGGAGGGAACCATATCAACCTCTAGCCCCTGACCTTTCCAGCAGCCTCCATTTATTGGGCTGATACTCAGGAGAGATTAAGCTTGCCACCTTTAGGGAAGACTTTGGTGACTTGATAGAAAGCATTGTCTTCGAGGTTACAGAAGAGGTGGGAGAAGACAAGGCTTAGTGGGGCACATCCCAATCCCATAGGAACTTTCAATCTAAAGAGAACCTAAGAGTACAAAACATCTTGGGTTGCTAGATGAGGAAAGTATTCCTTTCTCCTCCAGTGGTAATAATGAAGAAAGACATTTCAAATGATCCTTGAAGAATAAGTAAGTAAGAACAATAGCAAACATAGATGGTATGTAATGCAGTAAAATTTGAATTCAAGTGACCTGACATCCTATGCAAAACTCTTAACAGCTATTTTCTAATACCTCTGCATATTATTTAATAGGCAGAGGGAAAGAGAAATTTCTTCCAGGAACAAATCAATGAAGACACAGACACAGAGCTCAGAGTATGCTCAATTTGATTGAAATAAATGATATTATTTGAAATAGCAAGAGATGAAACTAGAAACATATTCAAGATTGATTATTGAGGTCTTTGAATGGTTTGATAAGAATTTTAAAAATAATTTTATTCTTGATTCAATAAAGTTTTATTGCATATCTACTAAGTATGAAACATTAAGAATGAATTAGTGAATAAAACAGTGTTAAGCAAGGGGAGACTTTATTAGAGTAACTATATTTCAATTGTTAAGAACAAAAACCAAATTTTAAAAGATTGAAGAGACTAAATGGAGACAATGACATATTGCTCTCTTAGAAAATCAATAATGATGGAAATTATTGGTTGAAGAGGTTAGATTGAAGAGGTTAGAGGGAAAGAATGCAGGGCTGTAGATTGAAGAGGTTAGAGGGAAAGAATGATTGAAGAGGTTAGAGGGAAAGAATGCAGGGCTGTAGAGATTTTAAGTGTTTGTAGACTGAGAAGTAAGAGAAAGGAGGATTAAATTGAATAAATAAGACTGGGAATAATTCAAGGGACAATTTTATAGGAGACAGCAGTGAATAGATGTAAGAATGCACAGATTTAAGATTTAAGATTATACAGATTGTACAGATAGAGGGTTTTACCTTAGGACAAAGTAAGGGAATTCCTTTACTGAGTTGGAGATGAAGGTGGTAAAGACAAATAAAGTTACACTTTAGGCTACAAGAGTTTTTTTGTGTTTGTATTATTTATTTCTTTGTTTTTATGAAGGAAGCCAGATCATTTGCTGAAACTTTAAAATAAAAGGATAGAGTTAGAGTCTGAGGAGACTTTATAATAATTGCTCTGGAGGCTGAAATAGGGGTTCAGCTAAGGATGGGAGAATTAACTGCTGAGACTCATTATGGGCCCAGCTTCACAACTAAAATTTGATGTGAAGAGCTCACAAAAAGTTTCATGAATACTACATGGACTATAAAGATAACCGAAAGAAAATAAAATCTTAATGACCTGTGAGTATGTGCAGGAACATAAGGTGGTAAGGCAAGGAAATATTTTTATCTTTCAAAAAAACAGCAGGCAAGGAAAAGTAGCCTAGTAGCAAAAATAATACAAGGTGTTATTATCCCAGAAGGTCAATGATAGTAGGAGTTGGTTTGGATTTTTCTGCTTTTGAATATAGGGTGTAGGTTTTACAGGTTTGAATTATGAAGTTTTACATCAACATAATGTGGTTCTGAAAACTAAGAGGTTTTTCTGCAAAAGACCCCAGGGTGTCCACTACTCAGCACTACTGACCAGCTGAAAACTACCAGAGTCATTGCCCTGTAGGAGAATTTCCTTTGCATTAAATACCACATCTTCTTCCCTTGCCCATTTTCTTTCATGTCTCCTTCCTACCTGTCTTTTTGCTGCTGCTAATTTAAGACTCTTTACACATTTTAGTTATGCTGTGATCACTACTGTGGAGATTATAATTTCTTAATTTGCTAAGGCTCACAGGATTATTTTACTATCATAAGACATTCACATGGCTTCCCTTCTGGATACTGGATACTATCTCCAGACAGTGATATTCATAAACCATCAAAAATCATAAAGTAAAAATTGAAGGAAAAGCAATGCATACATTAAAGTACAGAGGTTTACACCACTGTGTCAAAGCAATCTCATTGTGACTCTAAACATTGCTATGTTTTCATCTAAGGACAGTCTAAAATTAATGCTCAGTTTGTGTTTGGCCCACATTAGAAATCATCCAGAATTACTTCTTAAGGATGTCATGTAGTTTCTTTTTTGTTTGTTTGTTTTTTTTTGGTTGGATATGGATTATTAAGTCATCTGGTTGACATGCAGAGAAAGAATGTAAAAAGAAAATTTACTGTAAAATGAAGTAGTACTTGACTAATTAAAAAGAAGTAAAGAAAGACATTGAAGAACAATAGTTGGGATTATAATGGCAAAGATTACAGTGAATCAGTATCTTAAAAGGTGTAAATTTACAATGTTTATATTAGGAGGAACCATAAATTGCTGTCCAGGAATTCTTTGAGTTATAGACAGATAAAATTTTTTTCCCACTTTTAGCAATGAATTGCTGAGTTGATTTTTTACTCCCTACCAAGTTGATTCAACATTCTCACTAAATTTAAGGTTTTTTTTTCTAGACCACTGCTCATTTCCATTAATGTTCTTTATTTTTAAAAATAAAAATTCTCTACACCAAAGCTCAGTCCTATTAGACTTAATGCCTTCTATTTATAATTGCTTTTTAGGCCCACTTTACAATTCTGCAATGAAATTAATAGATAACAACCTATCTACAAGCAAAATCTTCAAAATTCAATATAATGTTATATTACAGATGTAAATATTCTGTATTTTAAGGAAAGATTGTGTTTTACCTTATTATACCAAGAGTTGTTCATTATTTTGCAAAATTACATCACCAATGTATTTTAGGAGGAAACCAGACTGTAGCAATCTGCTTTTGTTGTCACTTATAGATTCAGGCATTTCACTACTTCAATATATCTTCAGGTGCTAGAAAACTTACATATTTAAATGCATATTGTTGATTCCCTTTTATTTTTTCTTTGTATTATGGTTAGAGCCTTTTAGTGCATTTTTGAAATTTTGCATGTTAGGTGGGTTTACCTATTAATTTCAATTCAGAGTAGTAAAGCAGGCCAGGACTCTACTCATTGCAAGACTCACTTGGGGCTGAAGGATCCACTCATGTGGCTGTTCACAGATTTCAGTTTCTTGTGGACCATTGGACTGAAGCCTCAGTTTCTGCTATGTTGGTCTCTCCATAAGAGGTTGCTCACAACATGGTAGCTTGATTCCTCCAGAACAGGTGGTACAATAGAGGGAGAGGGAGGGAGGAAGGGAGAAAGAGAAAGAGAGAGAGAGAGAGAGAGAGCCATGAAAGATCAAGGGCAGACGTGGGAGATAGAAACTGAAGACTTTCATAACCTAATCTCAGAAGTGACATCTCTTCACCTCTGACCTATTGTATTCACTAGATACAAGTCACCAAATGAAGCCCACATTTAAAGGGTGGAGATTACACAAAGGTTAGAACAAGAAGGTAGATAGCATTGGAGCCATCTTAGGGCCTGGTTGCCACATGTGTCATTGGAGTTTTCCAAGGCCCTTCCAGAAAAGAAAAAGAGAAGAAAGGGGTCCTTGTCTTCTTTCTCCATCTTCTTTGTTACATAACACTGCTCATGATCCCCAGTTTTGCTCCTTTTTTCTTCCTTCACATTTCATTTTAATTCACATCAGCAAGCTCTGTCTTGAATATATCCCTTCTTTGCCTTTCTCTTTCAACTCTATCATGCTAGCCTTAAGAAATTCTCTCTCCAGTTTTTTCCCTCTTATTTTTTATTTTCTTTTCTGGATTCATAAAAGACCCCACCCCTCAATAAGACTCTTGTCATAATTTTTATATGTCAATATTAAGGAAAACAAAAGAATAGCCTCGTATTTTGAGGAAAATTTCATATAAAAGAAACGTTGCTGAGACTTCCGTGGTGGTGCAATTGTTAAGAATCTGCCTGCCAATGCAGGGGACATGGGATCGAGCCCTGGTCCAGGAAGATCCCACATGCCACGGGGCAACTAAGCCTGTGCACAACAACTGCTGAGCCCATGTGCCACAACTACTGGAGCCCATGCACCTAGAGCCTGTGCTCTGCAACAAGAGAAGCCACTGCAATGAGAAGCCCACACACTGCAACGAAGAATAGCTCCCACTTGCAGCAACTAGAGAAAGCCCACACACAGCAACGAAAAGCCAACGTAGCCAAGAAATAAAGAAATTTATATATTAAAAAAAAGACACATTGCTGCAACCCAAATTCCCATTTCAACTAAAATTCTTGAAAATTCCCTGAAGCACCTTTCAGAATCTCTGCAAATCTTCATCAGCTTCCTCATCTTTATCCAATTGAACATACTCTCTTTAGAACTAGATATCAAATATCTTATTTGATCTGTTTTATTTGTTCAACATAGTTATTGCCTTTCCAATATTTCATACCATCTTTCAAGGAAAATGTATAATACTTTTGAAAGGAGCTTTGGACATCCTGAATAACTTAATAAACACAACATACATTGTGGTGGAATAAGTACTACTCTAGAAGCCAAAATACAGAGTTCTACTCCAATCCTTCCTGTTACTGATTCACTCACTGGTCACATTACCTCAGGCAAGTCACAACATTTTGTGACATAATAAGTATAATGTATATTATTATATATATATATAACAAATAATATATACAATATTGGATATTAGATAGTCTCTGCTCCTGTTTCCTGACACAGAGTTCCTAAAATGCTTGTAATTTCCTGAGTGATAGGGGTGCTAAAAGCATCTTTTGTTCTAATATTTGGTCTTTGACCCTGATTCCTGACATAAGAGCTTTTAAGGCCCTCGGAATCTCTAGAGTCATGAATGTCTTTTCCTATACTAATGAGGTGACTGGTGGCTGGGACCCCCGAGATAGCTTCAGGGTGGTGACTGGTCACCAGAAAGACCAAGCCAAGATTACAGCTTTCATCTGCTGGGGAGAGGAGAGGAGCTGGAGACTGAGTTTATAAGTGATCATGCTTGCATGATGAAGCATTCATAAAATACCCTAAACTATGAGGTTTGGAGACCTTCTGAGTTGGTGAACACATCCTTGTGTCAGGCTGGTGATGCATCCCAATACTGTGGGAACAGAAGTTTCTGCATTCAGGACTCTTCTGGATCTCACCTATGTCAGTCTTCATCTGGTTATTCATCTATATTCCTTATAATAAACCAGTAGACATATGTAAGTATTTCCCTGAGTTCTGTGAGCCATTATAGCAAAGAATTAAACCTGAGGAGGGGTTATGGGAACCTCTGATTTATAACCAGTTGGTCAGAAGTACAGCTGATACCTGGGACTTGTTGCTGGTGTCTGAAGTGAGGGATGTATGTGGCTAGAGGGGTAGTCTTATGGGACTGAACCCTTAATATGTGGAGTCTGTGTTAATTCCAGATAGTATCATCATTGAATTACAGGACATCCAGTTGTTGTTGGGAGGGTTGGAGAACTTGTCAGAGTGGGAAAACTCCCACTTTTGGTGTCAGAATTTTTCTGAGTAGAGGAAAACAGACATTTCTTTTTAATCTTTGAGCCTGGTTTTGATCATTTATATAAAGGAAACCACAACACCCACATAAATTCCTAAAGTGTTTCTTCCAAGATGGGTGGAAAAATAGTTGTAAAGGTACTTTGAAAACTCTGACATGTTGGACGACCTTAAGGGTTTATTATTATACATACCATTGTTTCTGTGGGGAAAGGCCTTCAAAATAACATTTATGCAAATAAACTTGAGAAAAACAATCTATCTGTATAATGAGAATTTCCCATACTTAAGACTCATTTATATAGATAAAATTGTCTGAAGTAGTTCATGCATAAGTCCATGTCAACAATAAGGAAGTTGACATGGAAATATTTTTACTCTGGTTACATTTAAAAATTTTTGCTTGAATTATTTTTCAAATTAGAGTCTCATGCCATTGAAACAGAGAAGTTAGAAGAAAGAGAAGTGAAGCTTCAAAATCTGCTGGTACAAAGATTTGACTTCAGTATTATAAGGAACCTGCATAGCACTGAGTATACAAGAGACAATTAATAAATGTCTTTCATGAAAGGCAGAACAAGTTTAAAGTTGCAACTGTAGAGCCACAGGAAATCTAAGATGAAGTATAAAAGAAGCTACTGATTTTTTAGTTAACTGAGCAGCAACAACAAAATGAAGCAATTAGGCACAGTGAGCTCTCAAGACAGCCTTCAACACAGACAGCAAATCAATGCAAATACTTATTATTCCTCACCATCCTCATATTCTGAAAAAGAATCATTTTTAAGTACTCATGCATTTGATGTGTTGTGTATACCATGTAGAGATTTTAGGTGTTATTCAGTAATGAGCTCCTCAAAATGCAGCTATACCAATAAAGTTAGCAGAATAAGCTTTGTTTAATTCTGCAAGAACCTGTGTAGGTCATTTGTGAAAACCAACTTTTAACAATCTGAGCTAAAACTTTAAATACTTTTGATGTCGAATATAAAATGTAAGCCTGATTATCTACTCACTCCTGAAAAACTCAGATTCCCGTTGGATGTGGAAGAGAACAACAAATAAGCAATACTGGTCAAAATATATGCTAAGAATTTTTCAGTATCATCACTATGATCATCATTATCATTAGCTTCATTACTTACCATCTACTCAATGAAGCAATATGTCGTTGTTCTAGGTTATGCAAATAGGCCTATTGCCTCAAAATACAAAATACAATATTAGTTTACAGACAGATAATTCATATGGAAATTTTGGAGATAAATGAATTTCTTTTAATAGGTACATATTGAAGTGGGGCTGGGAGTTAAACAGGATAATTAAAATTAGCTTGTGTAGACCCACTCTTTCCTAAGACTATTTTCTTAGATGGTTTTCTTTAAGTCTTCAATCCCTTCTCTCTCTTCATCCACACATGAAATATTAATGTCCAGGTTCAATATCTCATATTATCCTCCTTGTATATAACCTCTTTAATGCATTCCCATTGTTCAACTTCCATTTATATTTTGATGATACAAAAATTTCTAAATCTATCCCAGGCATCTCTCCAGACCAGTATATTTCATTGGCTATTAAGACTCATAACTTTCATTCATTTATGTAGATTGAGTACAATTACCTCTCCTATCTTGCCTGCTTAGAAATAACAGAAGACGTATTTTAAAACAGAATTAATCCATATTAATGTGGAAAAATAAGAAAACAGAATCATCATTACTATTTGAGAAATTGTTGAAAGGCACTGAAGTTGACAGAGTGATAACTACTCAAGTGAATTGTTGAAACAGAGGAGAAGGATTCAGAGGGTGAGCCAAGTTCAAAGACAACGAATACAAAGGAGAGAAGGGGGCCCAAGGGCAACCTATATGGTGATTTCCCGAAGAGTTCAATTCAGAATGGGTGGTACTATTGGGCCTTTTTAAGTCTTTTTCTGTATCACCAATCTTACTTCCCTCCCAACTATGCTTGAGCCAAATGGGTGAGCTTCATTGATCATCATACAGAAACTGCGTGCATAATTTATGGTCCTGAAAGGAAGAAAGAGGAATTCTCAGGGAAGATGAACTAGTTGCATTGATGTGGTTGCCAGCACCAAATTCCATCCCTTCTGCACAAAAACTGGAGGCAGGCTATAGTAAACGACACCTTATCCTTGAAAAAATAGAGAATCCTATGATTCACTACTTACTTTAGGAAACCAACATCATAAAAGAAAGGCAACACAATCAACAATTGAAAAGCCAGCAACCAAGGAAGTAGAGTTATTAGAACAAACAGAAGGCCATAAGAATAATTGCTACCCTCAGAGGTATAAATGAAGACATATACCTTGTGCCAGTTTGGCTTCTTTGGTGTCAGGACTCAGAAACAAACTGTGGTTAATTTTAAAAAGAAATTTATCAAGAGTATGTGACGAAGCTCATAGAATGAATATGAGGCTGGAGACACAGGATTAGAAACAGAACAAGAGCAAAACGAAGCAGTAAGAATTATTCTTCTGCAGAGATGGTACCTTCAAGTGAATATGATCTGCACATTTCTATTTCCTTGATTCCTTTGAATTCATGTCACAGGAGAGAGTATGATTTGCCTAGCTTAGACTATATGTCCACCCCTTGGTTAGAAGAGAGCAGGAATCTTGATTTATAGTTCTGCAAAGTCTGTATAAAATGGGGGAGAGGTGATTACCCAAAACCAAACTGGTGTGTTAGGAAGGCAAACACATTCATGTGTCAGAAATGCAATAAATACCCTCTACATCTGTGGTGTTAGAAAAAATAGAAAGTTATGAAAAAAGAGTCTATGAGAATTTAGGAAAATATGAGCACCAATATTTTAAGAAGTTGATGGATACGCTAAAGCATAAAGGATGAATTTAAGAATGAATTTTTGAACTATAAATTGGCCCAAGGAATTCTCCCAGAATGAAGTTCTTAAGTAAAAAGGAAAGAAGGGCTTCCCTGGTGGCGCAGTGGTTGGGAGTCCGCCTGCTGATGCAGGGGACACGGGTTTGTGCCCCAGTCCAGGAAGATCCCACGTGCCGCAGAGTGTCTGGGCCCGTGAGCTGTGGCCACTGAGCCTGTGCGTCCGGAGCCTGTGCTCCATGACAGGAGAGGCCACAGCAGTGAGAGGCCCGTGTACCGCAAAAAAAAAAAAAAAAAAAAAAAAAAGGAATGAAAAGTAGTAAGTTCCAAACACTACCTAATAGCAGTTATAGAAACAAAGGACAGAGAGATTGGTGAGGAAAGAATAATAAAGCTTATTGAGTAATATATTCATTATCATTTCAATGTATGATCTAATTTCCTTCATCATTACTTCTTTGACCAACAGATAATTTGGACATTTCTTTAGTTAGATTTCCGTTATTCAATTTCTAGCTCAATTCTATTATTAAGGGTATGTCTTCTCAATGGGTTTAAATTCCTTTAAATGTGTTGAGGCTCCCTTTATTTTACTATTTTTTTTTTCTAGTATATGGACCGCTACATTTTTTATTCTGGATGTACTTGCTTGAAGAAAATGTCTGCTCAGCACTTGTTGGATAAGTGTTCTAAATATGACCATATGTTGTAAAATTTATTGTGTGGTTTAAATCTACGTTCTTATTGATTTTTGTGTGTCTGTCAACTCTTATGAGTTACTAAGAGAAGTATGTTAATATTTTCTCACAATTATTTGTGAATTGTAGTTTTCAGTGTACAGGTCTCACATTATATCAGATTTATACCCATAATATTTCATATTTTTGAGGCTACTGTGAAAGTAACTTTCAATTTCAGTTTTACATTATTCATAGTTTGTATACAGAAATACAACTGATTTTTGTATCATGTAAATGTTTTTATCCTCATGTATATGTTTCTTTTTTTAATTGGGGTATAGTTGCTTTACAACATTGTGGTAGTTTCTGATGTACAATGAAATGAGTCGGCTATATTTATACATATATCTCCTCCCTCATGGACCTCCCCCCGCCACACACACATCCCACACATCTAGGTCACAACAGTGCATGGAGCTGAGCTCCATGTGCTATGCAGCATGTTCCCACTAGCTATCTGTTTTACACTTGGTAGTGTGTATATGTAAATCCCAACCTCCCAATTCGTCCCACCTCCCATCCTTCCCCCCGCAATGTCAACACGTCTGTTCTCTATGTCTGCGTCTCTATTCTTGCGTTGCAAATAGGTTCATCTGTACAATTTTTCTAGATTGCATACAGATGCATTAATATATGATATTTGTTTTTCTCTTTCCGACTTCACTCTGTATGGCAGACTTTAGGTGTGTTAGTTTCTACTTTATAACAAAGTGAATCAGTTATACATATACATATGTCCCCATATCTCTTCCCTCTTGCATCTCCCTCCCTCCCACACCCCCCATCCCACCCCTC
>RJWK010027065.1:0-26663 GCA_004363435.1 Platanista minor
CTAGGAGAAATGGTAAAAGCAAAGCTATACAGACAAAATCACACAAAGAAGCATACACATACACACTCATGAAAAGAGGAAAAGGAAAATATATATGTATATATATTTTTGGGAAGTCTGAGGTCTTCTGCCAGTGTTCAGTAGGTGTTCTGTAGGAGTTGTTCCAAGTATAGATGTATTTCTGATGTATTTGTGGGGAGGAAGCTGATCCCCATGTCTTACTCCTCCTCCATCTTGAATGTCTCCTGGACTTTTGTTTTTGAAAGGTTTTTGATTACTGCTTTAGTCTCCCTACTAGGAATCAGTCTATTCAGAAAATCTAGTTCTTCATGATTCAGTCTTGGAAGGTTATATAATTCTAAGAATTTATATCCATTTCATTTTGGTTATCCAACTTGTTGGCATATAGCTATTCATAGGAGTCTCTTATAATCTTTTGTATTTCTGTGGTATTTATTTTAACTTCTCTTTTGTTTCAGATTTTATTTATTTAAGCCTTCTCATTTTTTGTTAGTATGTCTAGCTAAAGGTTTCCCATTTCATTTATTTTTTCAAAGAAGCAGGTCTTAGTTTCATTCATCGTTTTCTGTTGTCTTTTTTTCTCTATTTCATTTACTTCTGCTCTAATTTTTATTATTTTCTTCCTTCTACTGATTTTGGGCTTTGTTTTCTCTTCTTTTTCTAGCTATTTTATGTATAAGGTTATATTATTTACTCAAGATTTTTCTTATTTCTTGAGGTAAGCCTGTATTGTTACCTTCCCTCTTAGTACTGCTTGGCTGCATGCATAGGTTTTGGTATGTCATATTTTCATTTTTATTTGTCCTCGTGTTTTTTTTTAAATTTCTCCTTTGAATTTTTCCATTAACCCAATATTTGTTCAGTAGCATGTTGTTTAGTCTTATGTTCATTTGTCTATACAGGTTGTATCCTTTTCTTCTCCCCCCATATTTTTGTTACCACAGAAACATCCCTTTTTATGTTGTGAGTTCATTACCAAATTTAAGTAGCTATAGTTATTTTTAATGTTTTTTCCTTTAACCTTTATGCTATAATTAAGTGTTTAACAACCTATTCTGATATAGAGTTGCAATTTTCTGATTCTCTCTATTTATCACATTACTCAAAGGTTTGTATACTTTTACCTTTTTGTTTCAAGTAGAAGAGCTCCTTTCAACATTTCTTGTAAGGCAGGTCTAGTGGTGATGAACTCCCTCAGGTTTTATTTGTCTGGGAAAGCCTTTATTTCTCCTTTATATCTGAAAGATAACTTTGCTGGACAGAGTATTCTTGGCTCACAGTTTTTACCTTTCAGTATTTTGAGTATGTCATTCCTTTCTCTCATGTCCTACAGAGTTTCTGCTGAGAAGTCTGCTGATAGCCTAATGGGAATACCTTTGTAGGTTACTGTTTTTATTTTTCCCTGACTGCCTTTAATACTCTTTCTTTGTCATTGACTTTTTTTTTTTTTTTTGTGGTACGCGGGCCTCTCACTGTTGTGGCCTCTCCCGCTGCGGAGCACAGGCTCCAGACACGCACGCCCAGCAGCCATGGCTCACGGGCCCAGCCGCTCCACGGCATGTGGGATCCTCCCAGACCGGGGCACGAACCCGTGTCCCCTGCATCGGCAGGCGGACTCTCAACCGCTGCGCCACCAGGGAAGCCCTGTCATTGACTTTTGACAGTTTTAATATAATGTGTCTTGGAGAAGGTCTTTTTGCATTAAGATAATTAGGTGTTCTGTTAGCTTCGTGGGCTTGTATATCCAGTTCCTTCCTCAGGTTTGGGAAGTTCTCAGCTATTACTTTTTTAAATAAGCTCTCTACTCCCTTCTCCCTCTCTTCCTTTTCTGGTATACCCGCTATTCTTATGATGCTTTTTTCTAATGCAATCAGATAGTCCTTATAGAATTTCTTCATTTTTAAAAGAAATCTTAGTTCTCTCTCCTCTTCTACCTGAATCATTTTTAAATTTCTATCTTTGAGCTCACTGATTCTCTCTTCCACATTATCTGCTCTATTTCCAATGCTTTCTAATGCATTCTTCATCTCATTTACTGAGTTCTCAAGCTCCAGAATTTCTGTATGATTATTTTTTAGAGTTTTAGTCTCTTTGGTAAAGTATTCCTTCTGTCATTGGTTTTATTCCTGAGCTCATTGAATTGCTTTCTGAGTTTTCTTAGGGCTAGTTGAGTTTCCTCATGACAGCTATTTTTAACTCTATCAGTTAGATCACAGTCTCCTGTGATTTAAATTTGGTTTCTGGATAATTGTCATATTCATTTTGTGATACTGTGTTACCATGGTTTTTCATGGTGCTTGATGAGTTGTCCCTCTACCAGTGCATTTGAAGTAGCAAACACCTCTCTTGTTTAGGTAAAGCTTTGTTTACTTTGATTCTAATAGTTCCACAGGTTGGTAATTAGAGAACTTTCTTTTGTTTTTCAGTAGGTGCTGCTATAGCACGTTTTTGTTTTTTCTTACCTGAGCTGCCTCTGGCTCTATTTGAGAATCAGCAGTTTCCACCCTTCACTGCCTCTACCAGAGTTTTCACTGGTGCCCTTGTCATTGCAGCTTATGCCTCTGGGATCACTGGTGCCTTGCTGATGTCAATGTCACTGCTGCTACTGGCATCTTCATGTCCAGTGTTGCTTGGGTTATCAGCAATGCTACTGTAGCAAGGGATGGGAAGCCATGGGCAGGGCGTGCCAGAATCACAGGCACACCTGGAGTTTGCAGGTCCTGCTGCTGCTGCTGCCCAGTTCCTTGTGGCCATGGGCACCACTGTAGACAGGAAATAAGAGTCATGTACCACCTCTGCTGCTGCCACCAGGTTTTCTGGGGGTCAGGATTATGGGCACCACCTCTTCTATTCCCCTGATTCTACCCTCTCTATGAATTCCGATCTACCTACCTTCAGATGTACAAACATGTGGAGCTCTCTGGAGTCCTGGTGTCTCGGGCAGAGGAACATTTGTTGAGTTATGGATGCTTTACTAGTTGTAGATTGAAGGGGAGAGACAAAGGGAATGTCTCACACCATCATAATGCTGATATCATACTAGGGATATTGTTAGAATTCTGCCTACTACAAGAATTTAACTGCCTCAGATCTCAGACTCTCAAATCTTTAACTCCAAGCTAAGAGAATTGATATTACTCCCCTAGCTAGCATGGTAGTCTATAATCTTTGTCATTATTGTACCTTTCCTTGACTCACTCAAATGTTCCCTCCTTAGGGAAGGAAATTAGCAGCAGTCCTCGATGGAGCAAAAGGCCACACAGATGAGGACTATGAAGACCTTGAGCTTCACATGGTAGAAGCACGGCAATCAGTGAAAATTTTACCAGCCAGGCCTATAAAGGAATCTGAATATGCAGGTAACATTTGGGGACTGAAATCTGAAAATGCATGTCCATGCTGCAATAATGCATAGCAACTAAAGCTGCAGGTTCTGAATTAAGCAGCTCTAGTTTAAAATTAAGCCTCTATATCTTATTAGCTGTGTGACCTTGAGCAAGCATCTAAAAATCAGTTTCTCTATCAGAAAACAGGGTTCATAATAAGAGAACTTACCCCCAGAGTGTTTTTTGAAGATCACATGTATGATGCAGGCTGAGTTCTCACCAGAGGACTTAACAGAGTCAGAGCTCTATGACTATTGGTTCTTATTATCATGATGCTCATCTTGAGTCCTAGAAACAACTGATGAGCATGACAGAAGATTGACCAGCAGGAATGTGGGCAACATCCCTGTTAAGACAAAGTTTGCATAGAGGAGATTACAGTAAAAGGGAAGACATTTTAATATGGCTGATATGTTTTGCCAGTAACCACCATATGATGGCACTAGGACATGGCAACAAAGCCAAGCTTTTTAAGAGAAAGGAGACCCTATTACAAATCCACCTTTGCCTCTTTCTAACTGGGGTGCTTTGGGCAGCTCCAGCAAGTTCTCTGAACCTTAGGTAAAGCACACTGCTGTAAGGGAAAAGAGAAAGCATTTGTGATTTCTGAGAGCCTGATCTACTGAAATGAATCTACTGGGGAGAATCACCTTGTAAATAATAATGATATTCCTTTCTTCATTTACTCAACAAGCACTTACTGAGTATCTACAATGTGCCAGTTATCACGTTAAGATTGATCAAGTGACATAAAGATTAAAAAAAGCATAATCCATGTTCTCAGGAAGGTCACAATCTAATGGCAGAAAGGCAGATAAACAGATAAGTATGATAGAATAAGTTAAGTAGATAATGTAAATAATGAATATAATTATGTTAACATATGTTAAGTATATGACATGGAAAAGAGAGCCAGGGGTGGTTTGCAGGTGTCTAGGAAGATTTTCGAAGGGCATGACACAGCCCAAGCCTTGACAGATGAGTAGAATTCTCCAAGTCGATAAGAGAATGAAGAATGTTCAGGTCCAGACTTTGACATTTACGTGTACGGACCAAGAGGAGTGACTTCTCCTCTTTGAACTTCAGTCTCTTTATCCGTTAAGTGGAAGTAGAATTACTTGCCTCATACTTATATTGTGATGATTCAATGAGTTTGTAGATAGGCAAATAGTTTATAAATTATAATATGCTGAGCCATGTAAAGTATGACTTTAAATTTTTTCTCTTCTCACAGACACACGTTATTTCAAGGGGGTGATGGACACGCCCCTTTCCTTAGCTGCCAAGACCTCTATCCCCAAAGACAGGCAAACCCGGATGAGGCTGGAGGAAGTGAGTAAAGGCTTGACTGTATGAACCAAACATAGGGAGAGCACATCCTAACAGCCAAGAGCTTCCCCATCTCTCATTCCCAAGGCATCTTGTTAGGTGATGAGCAGGTCAAGCTCAGTAAGGTGCAGGGGGATTAGACTGGTGGGATCCTGGTCCTGTAGAATAAGCCTAGAAGAGAGAAGAACATTTGTTGAAGATTTTCTGTGAGCCAGGCATCAGGCTTTCACCCGCACCTCATCTAATGCTCATCCTGTTCTCCGGAAGCAGAATTTAAACTCAAAGCTTTTTGATAATAACATAATTTTGCCCAGATTTTAGGCCCAAAGATTCCAACTGTTAATTATGTGGTAATAAGTACAGTCAGCCTTCCATATCTGCCAGTTCCCCATCTGCAGATTCAACCAAGGATTAGAAAAGAAAAAATTCCACAAAGTTCCAAAAAGGAAAACTTGAATTTGCCACATGCCAGCAACTATTTACGTAGTATATACATCGTATTTACAACTATTTACATAGCATTTACCTTGTATTCGGTATTATAAGTAATCTAGAGATGATTCAACCAACCAAGGATTGAGTAGTACCATAGTATGTACTTAGTGAAAAGAATCCAAGTATAAGTGGACCCACACAGTTCAAACTCATGTTATTCGTGGGTCAACTGTATACAGGAGTATGTGTGTAGGTTATTTCCAAATACTGTGCTATTTCATATAAAGGACTTGAGCATCCACAGATTTTTATTTGTTTGTTTGTGTGTGTGTGTGTGTGTGTGTGTGTGTGTGTGGTACGCGGGCCTCTCACTGCTGTGGCCTCTCCCGTTGCGGAGCACAGGCTCCGGACGCGCTGGCTCAGCGGCCATGGCTCACGGGGCCAGCCGCTCCGCGGCATGTGGGATCCTCCCGGACCGGGGCACGAACCCGCGTCCCCTGCATCGGCAGGCGGACTCTCAACCACTGCGCCACCAGGGAAGCCCCACAGATTTTTATATTCATGGGGGTTCCTGAAACCAATCCCCTTCAGATACCAAGGGACGACAGTAAGTCAAACAACCTCTCTGAGCCTCTTTGTAAACTCACCTAAAAAATAAGAATAAAAATCTCTGCCATGCTTACTTCAAAAAGCTGTTGAGACCACAAAAGATAATCTTATGAAAATATCTTGTAAATGTAAATGCTCTAAACACATATAGAATTTTATTTGTAATAACACTTTTGCTAATGTTTAATTTTCTTAATGCAGAAATGCATAAAATACAAATTAATCATCCCTGGGGTTGCAGGGCTATCAGTCATAACATTTTGGGTACATTTCATGTCAATGTTTTCTTTGCTGATATGTTTCGTGCAAGGGAGTCCTTACTGTATAGTGTATACCAGTTTTCTTTCCTTTTCACATTAACTTTCAGTCATAAAACAATCTCCCATGTGACAAAACAAGCATTAATAAGCATAATCTTTACAGATACATCACTCCCCATTATAAGATTTTTAATTATTTTATTTAACCACTGAGTGAAAACATTTTAAATGCTTTTAGTACATACTGTAAAATTTCTTCCTGAAGAATCATTTCAATTTACCCTCCCGGAAGCCCTATGGTTGGAATTTCCACCTCATAGAATTCTCACCAAAACTGGATATTACATTTTTAATCATAATTTTAAAAAGCAAAAAAGAGATTTCACTGTTCTTTTTTTAAATCTGTAGCACATTTATTAGTGAGTGTGAACATGCTTTTGAATATTTATAACACATCTTCTTGTGCATTATCTGTTCAAATAGTTTACCTATTTAACTTGAGGGTTTCTGTTAAATATTGACAAGAAAAGGAAACTACAAATTTTACCAAATAATGTCATTTACACAGAACACAGCCAATAGAGATTGGGAGAGCAAGATGAGGGATAAAATACTGAACACTTCCTCTTTACACATACACCAAGCTAAACACTTAAATCATTCACGCAACAAATTCACTCAAGACATATGTGTTGGGAGTCTGCCGTGGACCAGACAAAATTATAGGCATCAGTAAACCACCAAGGCCCTGCTCTTGTGAAACTTACATCTAGTGGGAGGAGGCCTGTGATAAATAAATAGATAAATAATAGATACAAAGACAATATGTCAAGTGATGAGTGCTTTGAAAAAATAATGAAAGCAGGGCACTCAGGGAAGGTCTTTCGGAGGATAGATGGCAATAAATGAATGAATGAATGACTTTTAATCCTTAAAATGACCTTGCAAGACAAACGTTATAATCCCTATTTTAATGGCTCCAATACTTACCTTCTCTGAGCCTTTACTGTCTTAGCTATAAAATCTCATAGCTTTATGATAATACGTACAAAACACAGTGCCTGGCACAAAGCAATCCATTACTAAATGACACCTCCATGAGGACGGGGACCATTTTAGCCCCAGTACCCAGCACAGTGCCTTTACGTAAGAAGTTTCCAACAGATATGGGTTAATTGGATAGAAATGAACAAACAAACTCTCAGTCATTTGATCTGAACCTTGAAATATGAATAGCTTGAAACATTAATAGGAAAAGAGACACAGTCTCCTTTCCCAGTTTGATTTCTATTCACATGGAACCCTTTTCCAGCCTGTTCCTCAAAGTTGTCACGTGAATATTTGCTACTATTCCCAAGATGTGAAACTGGGTCAGCCCCACAGGGGGCTGTTTGACAGGGAGGAGGACATTTCAGGGCTCTCATCTCTGAAGCATGAAGCGTATTCAGGGAACAATAGGAATTTTAGAGTCATTGGGCCAGAGGCTAAAGACACAAGTTCTTGTCTGGTTACAAAGAGTAGAAAATTCTGACCTAAAAAGTTAAGTTTTTCTTTCCCTAAAAATCACTGATAATCCCCCTTTCCATGTAATTAAACCTTTATGAGAAGAATGCTTTTTAAAAAAATAATACTTCTTATTTGATTGTTTTCAAATCTGCCAGAATTTGTCTCCATTTGTATTACTTTATATCCTTTCATATTAACTTTGTAGCTTTCTGTTATAAATTTCTTCTTTTAGTTAGGTCACTTTGCAAGTGGAACTATAATCTCAACATATTAAGTCAAGTGAAATCTTGTGAGAAAAAGGATATGGGAGACTTGAGCAGGAGGGAAGTTGTCTTATAAATTAATTAAATAAGGACTTGGTCTCGATTCAGATAAAAAAGGAATTTTGCTTCTATAATCATTGTTTGAATAATCAAGTTTTTATGGTAAGCAGATTTTTTTTTTTTTTTTTTGCGGTACGCGGGCCTCTCACCGTTGTGGCCTCTCCCGTTGCGGAGCACAGGCTCCGGACGTGCAGGCTCAGCGGCCATGGCTCACAGGCCCAGCCGCTCCGCGGCATGTGGGATCTTCCCGGACCGGGGCACGAACCCGTGTCCCCTGCGTCGGCAGGCGGACTCTCAACCACTGCGCCACCAGCAAAGCCCAGATTTTTTTTATTATAACCTCATTCTCAGGAGTTAATTCTAATTCATTTTGCACATTTAGGTTGAGATTAAACTCTCCGTGAAATGGATCTTCAACAATCCTTACATGGACCAGTTCTTACGATGACTCCTTAGACTGGTTACAACTGTCTTAAATCACTAGACCATTGTCCATCTTTTCATTTATTGAATGCTTGCTCTGTACGAAGCACTATGCTCAACAATGGGGATTAAAAAAATGAGCCAATGCCCACAGTCTAATGGAGGAGGCATTGGCCCAAACAGGCAGTTTTGATGTAATACAAAGCGTTAAGACAGAAGTGACACAGGGTGCAAAGAGCAGGAAGCTGCATCGCTTAGTCCAGCCAGAGGCTTTTAAGAAGCCTTCTGGAGGAAGCAATGCCAAGCAGCCGCTGACATCAGTAACACGTTGCACTGTAATAGGTAGTTCTGATCCGAGACCATTTTGACCCCTAGTGGTCATTTACAATGCCTGGAGACACTTTTGGTTGTCAAGACTTGGGGAGTGCTACAGACACGTACTGGGTGGAGGGCAGGGATGCCGCTCAGTATACTGTAAAAGCACAGGGCCGCCCTCACAGCAGAGAATTATCCGGCCCCTTCTCTCAGTGATGCTGAAGCTGAAAAACTTCTGTTATAATTAAACCTGTGTTATAATAGGTTGTAAACTCAGAACTGCATGCATGTCTGAGTCTTCCTTCAGCATCCCAGTTCTTATTCCTCTTTGTTCCCTCACAATCCAGCATTGATACAGGTATAAAGTAGGCACTAGTAAATATTTATTTGATAGAAAAATGGGAGTAGCCCTGGGGGAGAGGCAGGAAATATTTCTAGGCCCGGGATCCTATGCTAATATCATCAGAGGGTACCTCCCTCTGGGGAAGATGCAATGCAAAGAAACTATCTCATGCAAAAGACCCAAATGGATCCAAATGTTCAAAAGGGAAAATGGACATTGGCCACCAAAGGGGAAAAGAACAGAAACACTAAGGAAGCCCCATCCCTAGTACCCTAGTCATGCACGGCCCAGCTGAGACAGAGACAATGGAGAACCTCTCCTGCTCCGGGCTAGCAATGGCAGGTGGGCACAAAGAGCATTGGGAGAGAGACCTGCTCTGCAGGGCAGGTGCACGGAGAAGCCTGAGGATGCAACAAGAACTTTGCAAAACTCCAATAAAGATGTTAAAAAAAAAAAAAGAGCTACTAAAGAAAAAATAAAATAAAAGCCCAGCACGCCAGCCTCCATAGCCTGGTGGCATTGGAAGCTGATGGTGTGATGAAGGAAGCCATAACAACAGCAAACCCAAACCACGCTCAAGCCTTGACTAACTTGGCCAGCAGAAGAGCCACCCCTTCTCAAGCATAAATAAGGTGTTTCAATGTTCCACAGAGGAAGAGGTGGACGTTGAACATTAAGACATGATGCAACAGGGCGTTCAGTGACCCTTCCTCCCCATCCACCTTGGCCAACTCAACTTGGCACCAATAAAGTGTAACACTAAGACTCTCTATTAGTCAGGGTTCTCTAGAAACATAGGCGGTAGATGATAGATAGATAGATAGATAGATAGATAGATGATAGATAGATGATAGGATAGATACGATAGAAAGACAGAAACATATAGACATAAATAGCCATAGACATATATACATATACACATACATATAAATAAATTAGTGATTATGGAGGCTCCGTCCCACAATCTGCCATCAGAAAACTGGAGACCCAGGAAAGTCAGTGGCATAAGTTCCAGCCTGAGCACCAAGAGAACCAATGATGTAAATCTCAGTCATGGAGGGCAGGAGAAGACCATCATCCCCAGTCAACAGTCAGGCAGAGAGATCAAATTCTCCTTTCCCCTGCCTTTGTATTCTATTCAGGCCCTCAATGGACTGAATGATGCCCACTGGCATTGGGGAGGGCAATATGCCTTACTCAGTCTACTGATCCAAATTCTAATCTCATCTGGGATCACTTTCACAGACACACCCAGAAATAATGTTTAATCAAATATCTGGATACCCTGTGACCCTGTCAATTTGACACATAAAACTAAGCATCATCGACCCCAGTACTGATCTTGGCTTAAAGGCTTTCAAAGGCATTGGGCATCAGTAGGGTGTCTCTATCATCTGCTTCACTCTCAGGCCTAATAATTGTACAGCCAGCCCTTGATAGTTCAGCAACACCTTTAATATTATTAATAATGACAGCTAACAATTATTCATCTCCATTTGTGTCATTTCCTGTTCTAGGCACATTGCCTGTCTCATGTAGTCCTGCCACCCTTGTGAGGTATCAGTTCTTTTGTTACCTCCATTTCACAGATGAGGAAACTGAGGCTTAGGAGGTTAAATGACTGGTCATGTTCTCATAGCCAGCACGTGATGGAGGTGAAATCCCAACACAGGCATCCACACGAGGCCACACTCTGATCTGCCTGCTCCAACGGTTTCATGGACTTGATCATGTATGTTGATCTTCACAATAATTGAATGACATGAATTGACTAAATATTTTCCCTAATAAAAAGATGAGAAATCTAAGGCTCATAACATGGTAAATGCTTTTCCAAAGTTTCACAGCAATAAGATTGGATTGGATCTCAGTTGGATCTCAAACCAAGTATTTTTATGCCACATTACCACCCGAGGCCACTACCCTCATTGCTGGCACAGTGGTACATGTATTTACACGTATTTACACATATTGACTGATTGCCTTGCATACTCATAGGGTGATCTATAAGAATGATGAGTCCAGAGACTTATGCCTTTATCCTTGAGAACGATCAGATTACAGTTATATACTGAGTGGCAGGTCATGATATGGTATAGTCACAATTTAAGAAATAATGGTGTAGGGCTTCCCTGGTGGCGCAGCGGTTGAGAGTCCGCCTGCCGACTCAGGGGACGCGGGTTCGTGCCCCGGTCCGGGAAGATCCCACATGCCGCGGAGCGGCTGGGCCCGTGAGCCATGGCCGCTGAGCCTGCACGTCCGGAGCCTGTGCTCCGCAGCGGGAGGGGCCACAGCGGTGAGAGGCCCGCGTACCACAAAAAAAAAAAAGAAAGAAAGAAATAATGGTGCCACGTTGTCTTCTACAGGTGGAACAACCGATTTCCAGGGATATCAGAAGCCAACATGTTAAAGGTAAAATCAAATCACAAAGTTTGAAATATAAGTATATTTGCATCTTTCTTTGCTTCCAAGATCCTCTTACATTTTTGTCTGTGGTCACAGATTTCTTCAACAATGTTATCTATTGAATTAACCTTCCTGAAATAACTAATTTTGGAAAGAGTCTCTCACATCTTATGCCTTTTTATCACCTTACCTTATTAATGAAGAAATTGATCGTGAAAAGTCATATTCCATGTTGTGCAATTTGGGAAAGAAATTGTTTTGAAACATATAGGTTGCATCAGATATATAACTAAGTTATTTCTCTAAGCATACCCCTCTGTAAAATTGCAAGATAGAAATCTAATTTTAAAATGCTGATTAATTAACATGAAAATAGATTTTAAAGCTTCAGGCAAAGCAACTCAATTTGGAGATAAAGATACAGGTAAGAACCTGAAAGGAAATAATCAATTTCAGTAGTGTTAGAAGCACAAATGGAGGGCAGCCAAAGAAATTTAATTGGATCCTATACATTATAGCTTCTGTCATCATTTCCCCCAATGTCCCCATACTCTCTTACAATGTTCAGGTAGAAAAGATGACAATCCCATGATTTACATTTCCCAGTAACTGAAACATTGAAATCATCTTTTATGTGTCTGATGCTATATTCTATAACATATTATTAACATCACATTTTCTTTAACGGGAAAGTGTAATAGTTAGGGTCCTAATAGGAAACAGATGGCACACACCCAAATTAGGATAATTTAAGGAGGATTATTTACAAAGGAACTACTGACTAAGGTGTGTGAGGTATAAGAGAAGAATGAGGGGTGATGCAGAAACTGGGGCCAACAGTAGTGGTGCTGTCACCACCTCTAAGCCCAAAAGGATGAGGGGACAGCTACAGAAAACCAGAAGGAGCTCACCACCTTGAGAGGAGCAGTGACCATTGGTTGAGGAATACCACCAGCCCATGTGGACCTCCCAGGGTGGGAGTCAAGGGAATTCATGCCCCAACCTTCCTCTCCAACCTTCCTCTGATCTCCTGTTGGGACTTCCCAATGGCTGAACCCAACCTGAAAACACGGGGCAAGGTAGCCTGCATGTGCTGGTTGGTCTCCCAGGATGCAGAGTGAGGAGGAGCAGGGTGGACAAGGTGAACAGCAGACCTGGAGGTGCAAAGGGAAGATATGCACAAAGGGAAGCGAGGTGGAAGGAGCAATGAGAGGAGCCCAAGCCCAGGCTCTACTACTCCCTGGCTGTGTTACCTTAAGTAAGGCACCTAACCTTTCTGAGTCTTACTTTCCTCCTCTTGAAATGGGAAGTGGGCAGGGCTTTTCTGACTCATCAGTTCAACTGAATTAGCAGAGGCAGGAAACAAGAGCTGTTCCCTACTCCATCTCTCCTCTCCATCCAGCACAGCCTGACAGATCCCTGTCTGCCTTCCCTCTAGACCTCTCCTAAACCCCTCAAAATAGGGTAGATTTCCTATCAGTGCCTCTTTAGTCCTTAAACACGGAAATGCCTTCCATGCACACAGCACTTGACTCAGAGCTTTTCTCCATTAACTGATGTATTTTAGTCCTTAGAAGACCACATGAATTATGTAGAGGAAGTTTTTTCATGCCTCTTGACAGAGAAAAGGAACAGAGCACAGAGGCATCCCAGAGCAGATCATAATCATTTGATATATAAATGTCTTAGGTCCTAAGAGAAACTTTATAGGCAGTTTATTGAGAAATGAGTCCTGGGGGGCTTCCCTGGTGGTGCAGTGGTTGAAAGTCCACCTGCCGATGCAGGGGACGCAGGTTCGTGCCCCTCGTCCGGGAGGATCCTACATGCCGCGGAGCGGCTGGGCCTGTGAGCCATGGCCGCTGAGCCTGCGCGTCCGGAGCCTGTGCTCCGCAGCGGGAGAGGCCACAACAGTGAGAGGCCCGGGTACTGCAAAAAAAAAAAAAAAAAAAAAAAAAAAGAAAAGAAAGAAATGAGTCCTGGGGAGAAAGCAGACAAGAAATGGATTTCACAATTCCCCTCTTTTTTTTAATAGTTCACTATAGGCATGCACCTTCATTTCTTTGATTGCAGAATCTTCTTTGACCACTATTCTACATATATTAATATGTCTGTGTGACTATCAGGATGGTTCTAATTCCAATTCCAACATATGCAGGGGGGCATTTTCCACCCACACACCATCAAGCAATTCTCTGGATACCAGCTGGGTATCCTACAATTCAACCCAATTCTCACACTATCCACCCAGAGACGGCACCAAATTCCACAAGTTAAGGGCTCAGTCCTACAAGACTGTATCTCACCACCACTTCAGATGCCAGACACAAGCCCAGATTGTCACCTGTGTTTCTATAGATTGGAGGTTCCAACCACTCCCTCCTTAGGTTCGATTAATTTGTTAGAGTGGCTCACAGAACTTAGATAAACATTTTACTTATTAAATTACCAGTTTATTGTAAAAGGATATAACTCAGGAACAGCCAGATGGAAGAGACATATAAGGGGAGGTATGGGGAAAGGGCAGGGATCTTCCATGCTTCCTGAATCTCTCAAACTCCAAACTTTTGGGGTTTTATAGAGGCTTCATTACATAGGCATGGTTGATTAAATCATTGGCCATTGTGTATTGAACTCAATCTCAAGCCACTCTCCTCTCCCTGGGGCTGGGGGTTGGGGAGCGGGGAGGGTAGACTTAGGGGACTGTAAATTCTAACCCTTTGATCCCGTGGTCTTCGGCTAGGCACCAATGACAGCCAGTCCCCATCGTTAGATGGAGTCCAAAAGTCACCTCCTTAACATAACAAAAGACACCTTGATAGCTCTCAACACTATGAAATTCCAAGGGATTTAGGAGCTCTGTGCCAGGCACAGGGACGGAGACCAAATATATATTTCTTATTATAAATCCCAACATCACAACTATTCATCCATATATTCATCTATACTTTTCCTCAGCTTACAAATATTTGGAGTAGTCAACAAAAACTTGCATGGTAAAATGGAAGAAAATTTTTTTAATCGTAGGAAGTATCTAGAGGGACTGTAAGACTAAGGTAAAGATAAAATTCAGGATGCTCGGGCACACATCACTACATTCTATTACAATTAAACTGCTAGTTTTTCTCTAAGCTTCCTGGTAACCTAAGCAAAAAGGCGATCACACTTTTTTTATGCGAAATTAATTACCCAAAATAAAAAAAGAACAAAGAAATTCCTCCGGGAATGTAAGAAAGACACATCTTTCAGAGCTAAATTAGTGCTGTCAATTTTATAAGGGTTGTTGGCTGATATCCAAGTACCATGGCTATAAAATATGACTTTTTTAAAAGTAGACCCCAATGTAAACTGAAATCGTAACTGCAGAGATGACCTCTGTGAAAGCAAGACTCACAGGAGTTGAGCTTGTAGGTTGCATGGAAAACTTCTTCAATAAGAGTTATTTCTTTATGTCTTCTTTTCCTGCACTTCCATAATTGATGGTTTTGTATTACCACCCAGAGCTCTAAGGTACTGTACAGAGAAAGGAGCTGAAAAGGGGAAAAGTAATATGAATACCCCCATTTTTTGGATCAGGCATCTTGCTGGAAAATGCTTGAATGATTTATGTGTTTATTATAAAATCCTGTATTTTTGATGCAAACACATTCTCAGATAATTTATTCATTCTCACAAAATGTCATAGAGAAAAACATATTGCGTGGTTCAGTAATGGCAGAATTTTATGGTGTTATTTTTCATCAAGTTGAGCAGTTATGGATCTATGTTAATGTACATTTCATATTATTTTTCTTGCAATCATATTCTGACATTATCTGGAAACTGTCAGATTTCAAGAACTTATCTTCCCTGAAGCTTGGCTTTTTCTTTTTTTTCTTCATTCCTAAAAATGGGTAAAAGTTTATTTGGGGGCAAAGTATGTATATAGTGTAAGTTGTTTATGATGAACCATTAATTAGCATTAACCACAGATGCAGAAGAAGTTGTCTCTTTTCAGGTGAAGATAGCTGTAATATTCAAAAATGGTGCGGCTTAGCTTCTTAATGCTGAGAATAAGTGAGCCTAAAATGAGTTTCTCTTTGCCTTCCATGTGAACCAAGCACAAACTCTAAACCAGTTTCCTTTGAGATAAAAAGCATATCACATATGAGAATGAATTTATAATGAAATACAATAAATTGTCCTTGAGAAGAAGAAGGAATTATGCATAGATGGCTAAACATGGATATCCAGAAACATGAGCTTGGTTGAAAAGAAGCAAGATAGAATTCTACATAATGCCATCAAAAGACCTTTCTACTAGTTTGACTTTATTCGAATTTAGATGTCAAAGAGTTTAGAGTTAATCTGGTTTTACCCCCTCATTTTATGCCAAGAAGCCTGGCAAGAGAAGGGGCTCACTCAAGGTCACAGAGCAAGCAGTCCAAGCCTAGACCAGAACTCAAGTTTTGTCAACTATGGCAATGTTTCCAGGGTTTTACTATATTTGCTAGTATCTAAAATTTTTTCTGCAAACTCCCTGTTCCCTGATTTCCCACTCATCCAAACTATGCAATTTTTAGTGCAAAAGACATGAATTGAGGGATGATACTGTCCTCTAGTGGCAGAACACGGCAACACAAAAATCACAAAAAATGGAATTTGCCATCCTATAGATGATATCCTTAACAAATAACAAGCTTTAGGCCCCAGGCCTAGAAATAATAAGAAATAAATTTAAGATTATTCTCCTACTATTTTAGATTTAAATTTATCTCAGACACAGCCAGTGGCTCAAAAGTGATAGGGGTCATACCCTTATTTGGGAGCAAAAAAAAAAAAAACAGAAAGAAAGAAAAAAGAAAAGTGAGAGAGGCATTGATACAACATTCCGTTCAAAGCCAATGTTATAAATGTCATAAAATCACTCATTAATGGAACTACAGGACAGTATTTTGTCTCACCATCACACAGAGAAAAGAAAAAGCGTTTGAGTAGCAAATACACTCTTCAATAGTGAAATATAAAGTAGCCACAATTAGAAGAATTGAAAACAAGGCAGTTACAACACCGTGTGATAACTGCCAGGGGAGAAAGCCATTTTTATTCAAAATCACTTTGTGCCAGGGCACTGAGTCACAGAAGACTTTAGACCATGAGGAGTCCACAGTCTGGTCGGGTCTATACAAAGTGTTGTGGGAACTCAAAAAAGTATGTACATACTTAATTCGGCCACTGCAGAAGAATTGTGAATCCTAGGAAGGATTCACACAGCAACGGACATTGGGCTGAGGTGTGAGACAATGACCTCAGGGGAAGTTAAACATTATGTCTGAGATGTAGCAGCAGCTAAAATATGGTTGCGTGAATGTTAGATTTGGGGACAAGGAACGTAACCTCTCCAAGTTTGTTTCCATATCTCTAAAAGGGAGGAAATGCACCTACATTGTAATACACCTGTCTGTTTTAAAGTTAATAACCATCGCAAATCCTATAGCACGGTTACTGACACGTGATGGACACCTGACAAAGGGATACTGAACTAATGGTTTCTAGAATTCATTCCTCCCTCTTTTACCCTCTGCCGTTCTCCCTACACTGGAATGTATTCCTGCCTCTCTGTGTAGGCTGAAACCATCTCATGCTCTCTCTACTTTGGCGTGGAGCATACACAATAAACCTGTTATCAATGAATATAAAAATAAGCTCCTCAATCACAAAGACCAAAGTTTACTAAACATTGTTTTCCTTACAGCAAACACACAGCACCGTGCTGAGCACATAGTGGATGCACAGTAAACACTAAAGTAACTCTAAAATTTAGCCCATTTTAATCAAAGCGTATTAGATAAGCATGGCAGGCTGTCATAGGACCAACTAGAGATGAGCCTGTGATCCTCAGCCATGCGTTCCCATTAGGTAGAGGCACGCAAAAGGCAAGTCAAGAAGCCTGGTTGCTTCTGGCTCTGGCTCTGTCTGTGCTATGAATTTGTTAGTGCAAGTTCATGTGCCCGATGAACAGTAAGGCCAAAGAAAATGAAACATAGGAGTTTGGAGCAGAAAAAGGTTTATTGCAGGGCCACGCGAAGAGACTGGAGGTTCATCCTCTAAAAAACCTCGAGCTCCTGAAGGGTTTCAGCAAAGCATTTTTAAAAGCCAGGTGAGGGGGTGGGCAGTCACAGGGTATGTGATCATGTCGTGCACAGTTCTCTGATTGGCTGATGGTGAAGGAACAGGGCAGTGTCACAGGGGTTAACATTATCAGTCCTTAGGCTCCAGGAGGCCTGGGGGCTGTGTGCTTATGGTCATCAAGTAGTTAACATCTTCCATGTGGTGTAGGGTTTTCACATCCATAAAAAAAACTCAGTTGTGCATCAAATACTCTTATCTATGTACTTCACAGAGAAGATAAAGCAGAGGAGATGGGGGAAGGCCTGTCCCAGGAAGATCCCATAGGGTCCTGCTCCATTACAAATTTAGGCAAATGATATTCCCTTATTGGCCCTTAATATCCCATCTATAGACATATGGTAGAACACAACGGCCTCTAGCATTTTGTGAATCCATGGATATGGTTCATAAATACAAATCCACCTACTCCACTGCCCATGTCATTGCCTCTGAAGCCTTAGTTCTTCCCTTCACCCTGCCTGCCCACCTTTCCTGAGATACCCAGGTCAGCGGAAAAGATGTCTCCTGGCCTTGTTTAGGAAAGATGCTTCTATCCCACATCTGTCACTAACAAGGTGCAGCTGTTGACATACATGCTCCTAAAAAACTGCACTTTCCAACCTTATTTGAGGAACTGTTAAAGCTGGCAGGTCCCTCCCACATCCTTGGCTTTGCCTAACTTCATCCCTCCCCACTCAACCCATAGAATGGTTTCAGCAATTTACTGCTGGAATTAATTTCTGAAAGTTTCCACAGACGTGGAGAGGTTTCTCAAACAGGCCTTGTGAAATATGTATTAGCCACTTGGATCATAAGTTGCTTCTTTGGATGCTTCCGCAATTAATCATCAGGATGTGAAATCCTAAAGGTTCACTTTTATACGTCATAAAACTTTTAGACATAATAAATACTGTGACTGAGGCCAGGTTTTATCCAACTTTGTTCAGAGTCTATGTCTCTAATTACAGAACATTACACTGATGGTATGTTTCCAAAAGTGTTGATTGTGATGATCATATTTCATAGATAAAGGGTATTGCGTATATTTAGCACAAATTGACTAGGAGCTAATTGAAAAACAAGTATTTTTTATTTAAGCTTGGCCATCCAAGGAACTGCACTTCATTATCTGCATTTTACAGACATGGAAACAAGCCCAGAACATTTAAATAATGTGCCCAAGATTTCTCAGTAAGTGATAGAGGGGGGATTAGAACCCAACATGAATGATTTCAAAGATCCCATTTGTGACCACTCTATTGCATCATTGTCCCTTCTATCAAGAAACAAATTCTTGGAAGCTATCTATCTTCTTTTCCAACCATTTAAATCACAGATGAGGATACCAAAGCTCAGAGAAGCCAAACAACTTGTTCTAAGTCACATGGCACATTAATAGTAGCAGTAAAACCAGATCACAAGCAGTGTTAAATGTATAATATCCAAATCTCTGAAAAAAGGTATGAGAACCAAGTTGGAGGACTGATGCTACTCAACATCAATGCTTACTATAAAGCTACAGTAATCAAGACAGTGTGGTATTAATGAAGGACTAGAAAAATAGATCAGTGGAACAGAACAGAGAACCCAGAAATAGACCCCCATAGAGTCAACTGACCTTTGATAAAGAAGCAAAGGCAATACAGTGGAGCAGAGGTAGTCTTCCCCACAAATGGTGCTAAAACAATTAGATATTCACCTACAAAAAAATAAATCTAGATACAGGTCTTACACCCTTTGCAAAAATTAACTTGAAATGCATCATAGACCTAAATTAAAAATCAAAACTATAAAACTCACAGAAGACAGCATAGAAAACCTAGATAACCTTGGGTACGGTGATGCCTTTTTAGTTACAACACCAAAGACATGATCTATGATTGATAAGCTGAACTTGATTAAAATTTTTAAACTTCTGATCTGCAAAAGACAATATAAGAGAATAAAAAGACAAGCCACAGACTGAGAGAAAATATTTGCAAATGACACATCTGATAAAAGACTATTCTCCAAAATATATAAAGAACTCTTAAAGCTCAACAATAAGAAAACAAACAGTCCAATGGGAAAAAAAAAATGTGTCAAAGACCTCAACAGAGGCCTCACCAAAGAAGACATACAGGTGGCAAATAAGCATATGAAAACATGCTCCACATCATATGTCACCAGGGAAATGTAAATTGAAACAGTAATGAGATACCCCATCCATCTATTAGAATGGCCCAAATCAAAACACTGATAACAGCAAATGCTGGTGAAGATGTGGAGCAACAGGAACTCTCATACACTGCTGGTGGGAATGCAAAATAGTATAGCCACTTTGGAAGACAGATTGGCACTTTCCTACAAAACTGAACATACTCTTACCATGTGATCCAGCAATCACACTCCTTGGTATTTACTAAAGGAACTGAAATTTTATGTCCACACAAAAACCTACACACAGATGTTTATAGCAGCTTTATTCATGATTACCAAAAACTTGAAAGCAACCAAGATGTCCTTCAGTAGGTGAATGAATAAATAAACTGTGGTACAATCCAGACATTCCACTGTGGAATATTATTCAGTGCTAAAAATAAATGAGCTATCAAAACACAAAAATACATTGGGGAAACATAAATGCATATTACCAAGTGACAAAAGCCAATCTGAAAAGGCTACATATTATGTGATTCCAACTATATGACATTCTGGAAAAGGCAAAACTACGGTGGCAGTAAAAAGTTCAGTGATTTCCAAGAGTCTGAGTTGGGGAGAGAGATAAATACATAGAGCACGGAAGATTTTTAGTGAAAATACTCTGTATGATATTATAATGATGAGTACATTATACATTTGTCCAAACCCATAGAATGTACACCAAGAGTGAGCCCTTAACGTAAACTATGGTCCTTGGGTGATTATGATGTATCCATGTAGCTTCATCCTTGGTAAAAAATGTAACATTTTGGCGAGTGATGTTGATAATGAGGGAGGTTATGTATGTGTGGGAGCAGGTGATAAATTGGAAATCTCTGTACCTTCCTTCCAATTCTGTCGTAAACTTAAAACTGCTCTAAAAAATAGTCTTTATTTTTTTAAAAAAGTAATTATACTTACGACAGACATATTAAAGAAAATATTGCATCTCAAAAAAATAGTATGTACATACATGCGTATATAGACCTATTATAAATTTTACTGATAAAAGGATGTATATAGCATGCAGTTTTAAAATAATAGTAAAATATACAACACTCTATCACAAATTTTATATATCCAATTGATTTTCACAGAGTGCTTTCACTGATTTTTTCCAAACTCTTGTATCTGCAGCCAAATGATAACTGCAATTGATGTAATTACATGAACAGCTTCTTAGCTGAGTCAGATGATAGTTTTTCAATATCAGAAGTATATTTCCTCAATTTTCTTCTTTTTACAATGTAATGGGACAGTGTACAGACACAACACACTTTTATATTTAATTTGCTTTGTCAACATTTTCTCCATCTCTTTAAGTCTAGACAAGCAGTAAAACAATAAATCAAACCCTGATTTGCAGCATTTGTCAATTTCCATGGTGTAAATACTTCCCCTACAGCAGATTTCAAGCTACCAACATGATCATTGAACAGGTAGCTGGAAAGAGATACCATTTTTTAGTATTTCCATCATAGACACAATAGAGGTAAATAACTTCAACAGCATAGATAAATGTGATAGAATAACTAGGAAGTCATGAATTTTGAGCAGATGGAACCATTGTTTTTGAAACAAGTGTACATTTACATAATTAATTTTTTAATAATGGCTCTGTTTACACCTGCATTGCAAAATCTTGAAAATTTAACAACCAGCTCCTGTAAGCTGGCACCAGCACCCCACCCAGCACCCCACCCCCACCCTGAAGTGCCACATGCAGGTCTCGCGATATTTTAACTTCACAGAACCCTCTGAGGTTGAGAACTTGTTCATGACTTCACCCTAACAAGTTATGGAGGTAATAGATTCTACAGCAATGCTGTGTTCAGCTCACTCCATTATCTCCCAAGAAGCAATACATTTTTCAGCAGAAGTGAAAACTGTCTTGCTGCAGACTGAAGAGCAAAATAAGGACACAGTCTCGGCAGATGGTGCTAATTACACATGCAGCCAACAGATGGCGAGCATGCCAGCCTCCTCCTAGTGAAAACTGCTGATTGAATGTCAAGACGGGAACTATCTCGAATAACAACTGTTTGGGTCTTCTGATGGGACAGGGAATTTTTCATAGCATTTGGGGTATTTGTGTACCTCCTCAGGAGGGTCGATTGTCATTTTCCCTCTAATCTTCCATTACACAATAATACTAGTTAACAGTGGGGATGCATTCAAAGCCATCACGTGAACTTCATCAATTCATTTATTCCACATACGAAGTCCCATGAAGTATGAGTAACCATGTCTCACTTTTCCAGATGAGAAATCGCAACCGTTACTCAATCTATTTGTTTATTTCATTAATATTTATTGAGATCCTGCCATGACCCTACCCATAGTAGTAGCAGAATCAAGGTTCTAACTCAAGAAACTCAGCTCCAAATCTCATCCTCTTCCAGTATGTCAAATACCTGAGTTGTTATTACTTTCTTGAACAAGCCCCACCCCTGCAAAAAAAAAAAAAAAAGGTTGAATTTTATCTGAAATATTGTCAAAACTGTATGACAGTATGACAAGTTATTTCACCTGTTTGATCTAGTTTTCTCCCCTCGTGGAGTCCCTGAAGGTCGTTTCTACCTCTTAGTCTATAACGTTTCAGTTATCTAAGCAATAAATAAGAGAAGCTCATGGCATAAATTACTGCTGTTAGATATATTTGACATAGCTGAAGCCCTCAGGATTTTTGATATTGCATATAATATCAGAAACACTTTTAAAAATATTTTTAAACATCTTTATTGAGATATAGTGCACATACTATAAAATTCACTAATTTAAAATGCACAATTCAATGACTTTAGTATATTCATAGAATTCTGCAACTATCACCACAATCTAAGTTTAGAAAATTTTATCACTGAAAAAGAAAGCCTGTATCCATTAGAAGCTGCTCCTCAACCCTTGCCCTGCCCCAAGAAACCACTAATACACTTCCGATCTCTATGGATTTGCCCATTCTAGACTTTTAAAATATAAATGAAATCATCCAATATGTAGTCTTTTGATTTCCTTCATTGAGCATAATGTTTTAGAAGTTCAGCTATGTTGTAACATGTATCAGTACTTTATTCCTTTTTACTGACAAATAACATTCCATAGTACAGACATACTTGTTTATTCTTTCACCATGCTGTTTATTCTTTCATCAGTTGATGCACATTTGGGTGGTTTTTACCTTTTGACTTTTATGAATACTGCTGTTATGAAAATTCATGTACAAGTTTTTGTACGGATGTATGTTTGCATTTCTCTTTGAGTATGTACCCAGGAGTGGAATTATTATACCAGGTGGTAGTCCTGCATACACACATTTTATTTTTAATTTTTTTTTGGCTATGTTGGGTCTTCATTCCTGCGTGCAGGCTTTCTCTAGTTGCGGCGAGCAGGGGCTACTCTTCGTTGAGGTGCGCAGGCTTCTCATTGCTTTTCTTGTTGCAGCGTGAGGGCTCTAGGGCTCATGGGCTCAGTAGTTGTGGCTCACAGGCTCTAGAGCACAGGCTCAGTAGCTGTGGCACATGGGCTTAGTTGCTCCATGGCATGTGAGATCTTTCTAGACCAGGGATCAAACCCGTGTCCCCTGCATTGGCAGGTGGATTCTTAACCACTATGCCACCAGGGAAGTCCCTACACAAGTTTTTAAATGAGGGGGATACTAACTGATGCCAGGGAAAACCTTACATTATAATGAAGGCACACGACTCACGGATGGTGTAGGGAAAAGATGCACCACCGTTAAGGCAAAGTTCTCACCACAGCCTACAAGACCCTGTGTGATCTGGGCACTCGTCCACTTCCAGCACCACCACTGGGACAGTAGTGCCCCTTTGTGCTCATCTCACCTCTGAGCCTTTGCACTTGCCGCTCCCCCTGTCAGTGATACTCTTGCCCAGGTATTCATACGATGTGTTCCCTCACTTTCTTCAAGCCTCTGTTCTCATCACCTATCGACAAAGGCCTTCTGGGGTCTATCTGAAAAATAGTAGCCCCGTCCGCCATCTCTCACTCACCCTACTTCATTTTTCTTTGTAGCACCTGTCACCACCTGACATCATATACTTTTGTTTATTTCTTTTCTGTCTCCTACCACTGGAATGTAAGTTTACATGAGAATAGCAACTCTTTTTTGACATTATATTCCCCAAAACCTACATCAATAAATGTATTAAAAATGAATCCATGGGCTTTCCTGGTGGCACAGTGGTTGAGAGTCCGCCTGCCGATGCAGGGGACACAGGTTCGTGCCCCGGTCCGGGAAGATCCCACATGCCGCCGAGCGTCTGGGCCCGTGAGCCACGGCAGCTGAGCCTGCGCGTCCGGAGCCTGTGCTCCGCAGCGGGAGAGGCCGCAACAGTGAGAGGCCCGCGTACCGCATGCCTGACATACACTACAGGCTCAATAATAAGTAAATGAATAAAAGCAAGATAGATGTCCTTTTCTAAACTCACAGTCACTGAAGCAAATGAGACACATATCTCTGAAGCAATAAATGAAATGGTCCTATTGAATTCCAGATGCTCAGCCTTTTTATTGAATTTTTTTTCCAGTGAATTGAATTGATCCCCAGTAGTTATAGTGGTAGCTATGAAAAAAGATGCCTTAGACAGCCGACATCTAGCTTCACAGAGAAAGTCATCAGCATAAGCCATAAGGTAGTTCCTCAGGGAGCTCTACTGCTGAAGCCAATGCACAATAAAATGAGGGCAAGTTAGTTTTATGTTTTCTGATTTCATGCCTTAAAGAAGCATCCTGTGGCCTAAGTTTTTTAGTAATATCATTGAAATAGCCAAAGATCTAACATTAACTAGGTGGCCACAGTTGTTGAAATACATTCTGCATCATATTTTGTGTTTTTACAATGCCTGGAGCAACTATGATTCATGTCTTCCATCAGTGTTTGAATTCATGCAGAGAAGTCTATCCTATCTGTTTAAAAGTGTTTTCCAAAACCAAAATAGGGAGAATGGTAATTTTGTTCAATGAAGTAGTTATTTTTAGACCTGGAAGAACCCTTAAAATCATCCAGACCAGTATGTGTTGTGTTGTGTTGTGCTGTTTTTGGCCAGCTGGACCTTTCCCCAAAAGAAATCTTAAGAGGAGATCCAGGCGGAAGTGAGTGGAGGTGGAGTCCCGCCAGTGACATGGGGTGATGAACCTGAAACCAGCCGCCCCGTCCTGCAGTCCTGCAGTTTCCTTGGGAGTCCCCAGGGGGACCACAACGGACTCTTCATAGCAAAGTTAAAAACACAGATTTAATCCAACCTTGTTGCCTCACAAATAAGGAAAGGAGGCTCAGCCAGTGCTCAGCTGAGTTTTAAGTCTCCTACAATAAGATACAGACATTGTCTCACTGACTCCTCCCACGCCCTATAAAGCAGGATTTATTAGGTCACATCCATTTTTACAGATAACTGAGCATTGCTTCTTCAAAGAGCTTTTTCTGACACCCCAGACTAACATAAGTCTCCTGTGTGTCCATTCAATACCATGCCCTCTTCTCTTCTTGAAATTATCATCACGATTTTAATAGTGTTTTCAGTGCATGTCTACCCTCTTAGTTAAAAGCCCTAAGGCAGCAGGGACAGTGCCTCTCACCTTCCCAATTATGTCCCCAGAACCTGGAACTTGGCCTGTAAACAGAACAACTGTAAACAACTTGAGGGGAAGGATCGTGTTGTACTTGTCCTTTTTATCCCTAGTGCCTGGTCCTGTGCACAGTTCAGAGTACCAGCTCAATAATTGTCTTTGAGTAGAATTGAATTATGGAAATAAAACTACCTAGAAGTTGGGAAAATCCTTTCCGGGCCTCATTCAGGCTGTTCTAGGGTTGGGTGATCTTGGGCAATTGTCCTACCTAGTTTGTCCTTAATTTTATCATTTGTAAAATAAAACAGTTGTTTTCTGGGGTCTTAGAAAACCCTTCCATCTGGAAAATTTCGTGACGCTATTTTCCTCTGCTTGGAAATGTCCAATGAAGGTGTGAGGCAGGGACTTAAATTAATAAGATGACTGTATATATAAAAGAATGTTAATTATTAATGTTAATGGTTAAGAGAGGACCTTAGGGGTCACACCACATGCCATGAAATCTTCATTCTACCATTTACTAACTGGGGGACTGGAGGTGAGGTACTTAACTTCCCCACACCCCAGTTTCTACATCCAGAACAAAGGCAAGGATTGAATGAGATCACATAACTAAAATATTTAGCATGGTGCTGGGTATCTAATAAGTTCTCAACAAATGTTCATTGGCGTTATCACCAAAATTATTCAAAGGGGAATGATTTCCATTTAAACATATGTGAAAATAGTTTGTTGACATTTTCCATAAACTCACTGATGTTCCTTCTTATGTTTTAGGAGACAAACCCACAAAGGGAAGCAAGGTAAGAAAAAGCATTGAAATGCATTTGTTACCCACCCTTTGTTTTAGAAGCATAGGAATATGGACAATGTGAAAGCTTAGGTGGCACTTGAAATACATATCCTAGAAGTTTGGTTGGGATTTGTCATTTCTACTTGTAAACCAAAAAATCACTAACCATTTAGCTCGGCTCAAAGAACCAGAACTTTAATTTCTGATTCTCTTTCCTTTTGCAGATTCCTTTACCACCTCCTCGGTAAGACACTGAAAACAGAACTTTGTTTTGCTATATACTTAAATGATTAGTTCTATAATTTGAGAAAGAGAAACACAAACATCTGACACTGAAAACTAATGTGTTGGTCAATGAACAAGATTAAATAAGCCTCATTCATCCATTTAATCATTCATTCATTCACAGTCATCTATTCAATATACCTGCACTTATCCATCTTTAATGAATGCCTTGCTTCCCTGCTTCCTGTTTCTTTCCCTTTGTTTAGTACAGAAATCTCTCCTTCCTTTCAGTACAGAAATCTTCCAGAGAGTCCTGGCACTGGGAAATGCCTTCAAGGGACCTACAGTACATAAGTATATAATCACATAAGTATA
>RJWK010027066.1:0-26662 GCA_004363435.1 Platanista minor
AAAACCATAATTCAAAAAGAGTCATGTACCAAAATGTTCATTGCAGCTCTATTTACAATAGCCAGGAGATGGAAACAACCTAAGTGTCCATCATCGGATGAATGGATAAAGAAGATGTGGCACATATATACAATGGAATATTACTCAGCCATAAAAAGAAACGAAATGGAGTTATTTGTAGTGAGGTGGATGGACCTAGCATCTGTCATACAGAGTGAAGTAAGTCAAAAAGAGAAAGACAAATACCGTATGCTAACACGTATATATGGAATCTAAGAAAAAATGAAATATCGTGAAGAACCTAGGGGCAAGACGGGAATAAAGACACAGACCTACTAGAGAATGGACTTGAGGATATGGGGAGGGGGAGGGGTAAGCTGTGATAAAGTGAGAGAGTGGCATGGACATATGTACACTACCAAACGTAAAGTAGATAGCTAGTGGGAAGCAGCCGCATAGCACAGGGAGATCAGCTCGTTGCTTTGTGATCACCTGGATGGGTGGGATAGGGAGGGCGGGAGGAGGGAGACGCACGAGGGAGGAGATATGGGAACACATGTATATGTGTAATTGATTCACTTTGTTATAAAGCAGAAACTAACACCATTGTAAAGCAATTATACTCCAATAAAGATGTAAAAATAAAATAAAATTAAAAAAAGCTTGCCCAGAACAGAGGTGTTCATTGCTTTGAGATGCTTAGCCGACTTAGTCAGTATACGTAAAAGCATAGCATAATTCCTTCCTGTAGTAAATGAATAGTTATCAATGGTGATAAGACATGGCTGAATTTTTTCTTCTACTTTTCAAACGTCTCCATTGCTTCCTCACCTCTAGCTAATGAAACAATTGCAAAGATTGTTAGTGTATCCCTTTTTGCAATATTAAGTAGATTTTTTTCCCATGTGAATATCCAACATGTCATACCACTGTGAAATGTGTTCTCAGTAATTGCTATTGCAACATATTATGTACTTCCCTTGATCTGGGTCTTTGCAATAAATACAAAAACATGGTTAAATACATTCCATCTTAAACACTAAAAAAAATGCCCTCACTGGGCTTCCCTGGTGGCGCAGTGGTCGAGAGTCCGCCTGCCGATGCAGGGGACACGGGTTCATGCCCCAGTCTGGGAGGAACCCACATGCCCCAGATCGTCTGGGCCCGTGAGCCCTGGCCGCTGAGCCTGCGCTCCGCAACGGGAGAGGCCACGACAGTGAGAGGCTCGCGTACCGCAAAAAAAAAAAAAAGCCCTCACTTTACTGCTCATACTTCCAAACCTAATACTCTAGCTAATCACTCCTGTTAGCTATAAAACTCTTCAGATATGTTTTAATTGTACTGGAACACATTTGTTCTTCACTCTCATTACATTGGACTGTCTTTTTTATCACTTAGTTGTAACAATGATCCTTGTTTTTCTGAGATCAAAGGACACTTCTCTCTTTATCTTATTATATAGATTAATTAGTATACCTAGCAAATATGAATTATAGATTAATTAGTCTACCTAGCAAACAAACATGACAATTTCTCTTCTTGGGGCTAGGGTTGCTTGGCTCTCAGGTGAGCTTAGGTAAAAGTTCTCAGGTTCATTTCCCTCTGAACCTTTCCTCAGGTACCTACTGAGCTCTCAGACTTATCTGAATGGCTTCTCTGAGAGGAAATTCTCAGTGTGGAATCTGAATTTCCCTGGAAGGTTGATGATGAAATCTGAAGCTCTGTTCCCACACATTCCAGTAGGGAGTAGTAAAACACTGGTTCCTGAGCTATGATAAGGATTCCAAAAGCGACAAGCAAGTCTTGTCCAGCTCCAGGGATGCACACACTGTGGGGCTGTAGCAGAGGAGGTAGTTATAGTTCCCTAGGCTGCTTGATAGGCTGCACTGTTTCCCTTGTTACTCCCACCTCTGAGCACATGCTCTCCTGGTGGGACACTGGTCTGTACCCAAGGGAAATTATTCTTGTTGATTCTCTGCTCCCAAGAGACCAGATTAGAAGTCAGGTGAATCCAGTCTTTATTCCTCCTTCTCCATGAACTCTCCTGCTTTCCAGAGGTCTTATCTCCTTACACCTAACCCCAAACTTGAGTTAATATTTGCTCCAATTCTGAGACTGATAGCCTTAGTTGACTAAGTCCCATGGACCTCCAAAGTATTGACTTGTGACAGGAAATACCTACCAATAACTCTAGAAAATTAGTATTCTCCTCTTCAACAAGGGAGAGAGTTGTGTTTGTTTGCTATAAAGTCATGTAGGGGCTTCCCTGGTGGCGCAGTGGTTGAGAGTCCGCCTGCCGATGCAGGGGACGCGGGTTCGTGCCCCGGTCCGGGAGGATCCCACATGCCGCGGAGCGGCTGGGCCCATGAGCCATGGCCGCTGAGCCTGCGTGTCCGGAGCCTGTGCTCCGCAACGGGAGAGGCCACAGCAGTGAGAGGTCTGCATACCGCAAAAAAAAAAAAAAAAATCATGTATACTATAACGTTTGGCTTCATGATGTTTTTGACAAATCAAACATAATTTTGTGCTTTTAACTCAAATTAAGACCTGTCATTTATTCCTTCATTTGAAAAAAATGTTAGTTAATTATAAGATATATTTAACTCTTTTTATGCACCACTGACAAACTTAGATTCTTATATGGATTGTCTCATTTAATTTCTACAAAAGTCCACTCTATGTAGTCAGTGCTACTGTGAACCTCATTCCACATTTGCAGAAATGGGGCTTAGAAAGGTAAAGTGGTCTTCCTAAATTTATGACTAAGGGATGGCTTCTTATTGAAACTCCAAGTTATTTCCAGATCTCATGCTCTAGACCAATGGTTTACACCAGGGGTGATTCTGCCTGCAGGGGCACTTAGCTATTTTTGTCCAGAGAAATTTTTGGTTGTCACAATTGGGAGAGTACTGTTACCACTTAATGGGTTGAGGCCAGGGATGCTGCTACACATCCTACAATGCACACCATGTCCCTGCCACAAAGAATTATCCAAATGTCAATAGTAGGAAGACTGAGAAACACTATTCTAGACCAGAATTTCTCCAACATCAGTGTCAATATGTATCGCTTGGGGTTCTTGTTCAGATGCAGATTCTGATTCGGCAGGTCTAGGGTGGTGTCAGAAATTCTGAACTTGTAACTAGCTCGTAGTCTACGTTGATGCTGCAGGTCCTGTTCTGTGGATCACTGTAAGTATCAATGTTGTGGTCCAGTGTTAAAGCTAGTAAGTATTCTGAGGTATTCTCCACCAAGAAGACTCCCACACACCTCACGTCTGACATTAGGGGGTCAAATGTTGGACTCAGTAGTTTGTATCATGAAATGAAGTTGAATTTGTCAAAAGCTTTTTCTGCGTCTATTAAAAAAAAAAAAGCTTGCCCAGAGAAAATTCTAGCAAATGTTTCTACAGTAATGATGATTTTCCAGAGCATTTTGATATGTATCATCACATTTGATCTTTACAGCAACCTGACAAGATATTATTTACATTCTACAGAAAAAAACAAGTCTTCAGGTAAGTAAAGGCTGACCTAGGGTCAGTCTGTACAGTACATATGTCCTTGATATAGTCTCTGTTTCTCTTTCTCTTACATTAATCCTTTCCCATTTCAAATGCCACTTCCCATCCCACACAATTTTCCTCCTTGCTTTCCTCTAGGTAAACAGATTTTATATTGTGATCGAAAAAATAACATCGTATATGGTAACTTTTTAAATAACATGTAAAAATTCCTAAAGTGGATAAAAATTCTGAATAAAAATGTCTGGCAATTTAATTTACTTTTTCTCATTCACACCCCTGAATGCAGTTTTCATCAAAGTTCTGCCTTGGGTGCTCTTTGACAAGTTCATCTACTGACATGAGCTCAACTGCCTTCTTTTCACAAATGCCCCTTAAACCCTCTCTTCTTAAATCCTAATTCCTCTTTCCTGAATCTTAGTTTTACGGGATTCTATCTGGAAATCTATTAGAGATGCACCAAACAGAACTAATTAGTTTAACTCCCCCAACGTAGTGTTTCCATATTTTCGCAAATGGCCTGACCATTTCCAGTCTCCAGAGCTGGAAACCACTCCACAGCAAGCCAACAAAGACTTCTCCACTTTCTGACTAGCTCTTTCCCCCATTCCCTCTTCTACCGCCACTGACAGTTTTCACCATCAACATGTAGACACTCAAAAATTGCTGTAGGAAGGGCTTCCCTGGTGGCACAGTGGTTGAGAGTCTGCCTGCCGATGCAGGGGACACGGGTTCGTGCCCTGGTCCGCGAAGATCCCACGTGCCATGGAGCGGCTGGGCCCGTGAGCCATGGCCGCTGGACCTGCGCGTCCGGAGCCTGTGCTCCGCAACGGGAGAGGCCACGACAGTGAGAGGCCCGCAAATCGCAAAAAAAAAAAAAAAAAAAAAAATTGTTGTAGCAGATGGTAAAGAGGGCCAAAATAGAATTGTCTAGCATTATTTCTCAAATGTTCCAAACCTATTAAACTCTTTTAATGGAAAAACAAAACTAGAGATTTCCAGTGTTGAGCTAAATTATTTTTTATATGGTAACTGAAACATGTATAAACCTAGATATAAAATGCTTATGTTGATAGCTATATGGTCATAAGCCAAAACAAATTTGGAAATGAATACAAACTAAAGTGTAAAATATAACGTTTAAAATGGTATAAAATAGTATGTGAATTGATAATATGTTGCTGATACAAAACCTAACCTGGAGATGAGAATATCAATTAACTGCCATAACATGTTTCTTTGAGTTTGTAAGTCTACCTCATCTCTTGTCCCTCTAATTTCCCTAAAGAAACTTATCTGAAACTTCATTTGCCTAATAGGCATTATTGACACATTAACCACACTGCTATAATTGTCTCATTCACTTACAACATTAATTTACTAGAGTTGGATGCTCATATTATCATAAATGCAAATAAAGTTTCAACCACCAAAATCGTGTGGAAACACTTGGTTATAATATGGCCACACCAATAACTTGGAATAAATTTATGTTGATTTTGAGATTACAACAAAAATAAAAAATATACCATTGATGCATTCTCTTAGAGACTGGAGAAATACAACCCTATACTCCTGCACCCTGATATCGGTCATCATCCCCATAATAAAACTAATTGATGGTTTCAGACTGGCTGAATACACCTTCCTATTCACGTGCTCTCTCTTATTAGTAAGCACTATCATTCTTAGCACCTGAAATATGGTGGTGAGCTTAATTGCTTTCTATTTTATTTGTTTCACCTGTCTTATCCTGTCTACTGGATTAGAAGCTACTTTTAGCTCCAGTTTAAATACTTACATATTTACCTTCAATATTCATATTTAAACTGCTGCAGCACCAAATACAGTGTTGTTGTTGTTTTTTGTTTTTGTTTTTGTTTTGCGGTACGTGGGCCTTTCACTGTTGTGGCCCGTTGCGGACAGAGCACAGGCTTCGGACGCGCAGGCTCAGCAGCCATGGCTCACGGGCCCAGCCGCTCCGCGGCATGTGGGATCTTCCCGGACCGGGGCACGAACCCGTGTCCCCTACATCGGCAAGCGGACTCTAAACCATTGCGCCACCAGGGAAGCCCTGTTGTTGTTTTTTTAAAATCAGTCTGGTATTCATCCACGAATTGATTTACCCAACAAACATTTATTGCACTCCTACAATATGCCAGGCATCTGTAGGCAATGAGCATTGTTTTGGAAAAACTACACACTTTTCTCTCAGGAGTTTATGTTCTGGTGGGGAAACAATTATAAAGCAAATGTGACATACTTTCTGATGATGGTTAAGTGATGAGACGAAAACAAAGGAGAGTGCCAAAGGAGCTACTTTAGACAGAGCTGTTGAGGAAGGCCTGGCTGAGGAGGGGGCATATAAGCTGAGATCCCTACAATGTAGTTTCAGGTTGAAATTTTATTTATAACATCCATTTGTCAATTATGTCTTCCCATAGACTAGTACCTCTTGTAGTGCAGGTAAATTGCACTGTTTATTTTGTGATAGGAGATCAAATAATTTTTATTTAGGAGTGTTATATCACTAAATCATTATATAAACAATGTGACTGGGCACCACTTGCCCCTATTTAATGGATAATGAAACTATGTCTTAGAGAAGTATCCAAAGTCATATCCAGAAGTATCAACAAGTGGCTGTTCCCTGTTGACCTATAAGTCAAAACTAAACTTATCTGATTTCAGGTTTCATTGTTTTCCCACTCTATACCACCTTCCACCATATTGAAAGTTCTATAGATTTGGCATCATGACACACTTGGTACTTCATAAAAACTGATGAATTCATGAGGAGGAAGACCACGGCTAACCAAAGAGTTATGGTTATTAAGGACATATATCACAAAATGATATATGTCCTTAATCTAAAGTGCCAAAGTAGTTATTAAGGACATATATCACAAAATGATATATGTCCTTAATCTAAAGTGCCAAAGTAGTTGATCCAATTTAATATAAATATACAATCTTAGCTTAGGTACCTTTCAGAATTTCCAAATGAAAACAGTTGTCAACAAAGAGAGAACTTCAATGCCAATAATAAGCACGAGACTGTAGGTTATGGGATTTCAGTGTTTTGGTTAAAGAGCAACTATACCAACAATGAGAAAGTTATGTTTGGGGTAAGCAATCAAGTGTAAGGAAAATCTGTCTGACCAGTTCCAAGTATAAAAGATGAGTCATGTAATTACTGTGAATGATTAAAGAGGTTAGCAGGGCTGTCTGTGCTGAAGAACCAAACTGCATTTTAATTCATTTAAAATACGCTTTTGAGATTAAAACTGATAACTAAATACCCAAATTCATGGAATAGAAACTAATTTTAATTTCCTAGGATTAGAAATGTGTATCTTGTTTATTATAAAATGTCTGCTTTGATAAAACCTGTTCATAATTATCACAACACCAATATTTATATTGCTGTCTCATTTAATTCCCTAGGGATCTGAGAAAAGGCCCAAAACAAGCTAGAAAGGAGTCTGCAATGTGCACTCAACAACAGTGTTCAAACATTATTAAAGCAAGGATGCATTCTTTCTTCTACCCAACCTAATTTGTTTTATGTTAAAATCATGAGAGGAAAAAAAAAAACACAAAATTTATGAAAGGGGAAGAATGTGGTGGTGTACCATTAATACAGCACATGTCAAAACAGTTTCTTTATTTCTGTATATTTGCAGTATTTATAGGTCACCTTCTTTTTGCTAATGAAAATCTGGATCATTAAAATAATTCAGATGTCTTCATTTTACATATGAAACATCACCTTTCCACCAGACAAAAGAAGCCCTAGGAAAAGAGGCCTTATATTTCTATATCCAAGATCTTTTTGCCTCGTTGGTTTTTTTTCTTTCTCTGTACTGTCACTATGTGTCTCCTTCTTTACTGCTCTATTTTTGATGAATTACAATGTGAACTATGTCTTCCAAGGAATTTATGAAAGGACTCATCAGGACTTAACAAGGCTGTATCCTAAGTAGAAATTTAGTCCAAAAAGGAGAGGGGAAGACAGTGATGGGGAACTGCATTGTCATATGCCTACTAAGTGCTGTGCTCAGAATTTTACATATGAATTCCGCTATTTAATCTCAAACTTAATCTTATGAGACAGATATTATTTTCATTTCTCAGATGGTATCCTGACACTGAGAGAGGTTAAATGAGTTAATCTGAGGTCATACTGGAAAGATGTGGTAGATCTGGGATGTGATTTCAGATCTCCGAATTCAGTTTTACCTCTACACTAAGTTGTCTTCCAATAAAATGTGTTGTGTTCTTCTGGATTTGACTAAACTCAAACCTTATGGCACCATGGATATAAATGTAAAGTGTTCCCATTTTGGCTTCACCATTTCTGACAATGAAAAATGATTCTTTATTTAATTCCATTGAACAGCACTGAAGAACAGGGACAGGTGCACAGTTGTGTTCCTGAAGATTTTAGTGACCAACCGGGAAGAAGGAGAAACATGGACCATGTTTCTATCCATAGAGACAGTTCTGTCAAGACTTTCAAAATATGTTTACTTTGCTGTATGAATGGAAATCCCTTCTCTCAACAGATATGTAGAATATTGTGCTTCCATTCCTAAAGTCTTGGCAAAGAAAAGTCCAAAATTGAGAGAAAAAAAAAAATTCTTCCCCAATTCTTCATTGTTATAATGTCTCCTTAGACTCTATAACCTCTTGATTATTTTCCAGTTAATATGGTCAGATATGAAAAATAATATTTTAATTTATTTGTGAAGAACAATAAACTATAGCAGTAAAAATAACTACCAAACTTCATAGATTCTAAAATATATCAGTAAAAGCAATGTGAGGAGGTCATAGTCTTCATATTCATTTACATATAGTAAAATTGATATATATAAAGGAGACATCATTTGTTCAATAAAGTTAGAAAATGACAGGACAGTAATTTCAGTAAATGAGCTTTAAAATATGGAAGCAACCTAAGTGTCCATCAATGGATGAATGAATAAAGATGTGATACACACACACACACACACACACACACACACACACACACACACACACACACAGTGGAATACTATTCAGCCATGAGAAAGAAGGAAATCCGGCCACTTCTTAGGGCATGAATGGACTTTGGACTTTGAGGGCACTGTGCTAAGTGAAATAAGCTAGACAGAGAAAGACAAATACTGCATGGTATCACTTATATGTGGAATCTGAAAAAAAGTCAAACTCATAGAAACGAGGGTAGAAAAGTAGTTGCCAGGGACTGAGGGGTTTGGGGAAAACAGGGAGAGGTTTGTAAAAGGATACAAGCTTTCATCTATAGATGAACATGACCTGAGGATCTAATATAAAACATGGTGACTACAGTTGATAATACCATATTATATAATTGAAATTTGCTAAGAGAGTAGAATTTAAATGTTCTCATCAAAAACAAAAAGATAAATATGTAGAAAAAAAAAGATAAATATGTGAGGTGATGGATGTGCTATTTAACTGATGGGGGGAATCCTCTCACACACAACGTTTATATGTATCACATCACCGCGATGTACCCCTTAACTAGCTTACAATTTTTTATGTCAATTATACTTCAGTAAAGCCGAAAAAAATACAAGATAATAAAAAAAGTAACTAAATAAATTAATATAAAATACTACAATATCAGTACTATTTGATCCACAGTCATTTTGCCAGTAAAACTTTCAGGAGACTGTTAATTCCATAGGAACAGAGAACATGTTTTGACTTCTTCATATTTTAGGACCTAACACGATGCTGGCTGGTATTTAATAGATGGGAAAGAGGTAAAGGAGAGGGAAAGGAAGAAGGAGAGGAAATAAAAAAGAAATGAAAAGAAAGGAGAGGAGAGAAGGGGAGGGGAGGCGAGGGGAGGAGGGAGGAAGGACCCAAAGTCAGAGTTTTTGCCTGGGGTATCTGTGGAGGGATGGATAAGGAGGGGAATAAGTTTTTCATGGATCCCTACTTCCATTAGGCCTCTTAGGATCCCTGAGGTCAACATAAGTGGCCCTAACATATCTACTAGTCATTGAGAAGGACTGTTACATAAAACTTAGGAATGGAAGATTCTTAAAGGAAATAATTTAAGACTGGTTCAGATATAGAAGAAACAAAGGCTAATAGAAAGCATCTGGCAAAGATAAAGTTTTAGGATCCAGTCCTAGCAATACTGATCTCTAATTTCATTGATATACTGTGAAATTTACTCAACTTCTTTGAATTTTGGTTTTCTGTTCTGAGATGATAGGTAGATATAGGATGCTCTCAAGGTTTACTTTTCATTTTAAAGCATCTACCTTTGACTACACTGGTGCAAAAGTAATTTTCCTAAACATGTCTTGTCTTATGGAAAAGAAGATCGTATCTATAGAAATGACTATTTCTACTACAGTACATGTTTTCAAATAAATAAATTATGAACTTATATAAAGCTTAAGATTCCTTAATCTGTCAGAATCACTCACTTTTGAGAGCTTACAAATCAGAGGAAACTAGAGGGAAATGCCATTACCCAGGCATTTACTATTCAGTTTTTAAGTGTCAGCATTTACTTTTTTATATGTGTTATACTTACAATGAGATTTATAATACACTGCCTCTAAGTCATTTTTTCACATGACTGATATAGAAATATCGTGATAGAAAACAGCCTCTTTCTAGGTACAATAATGTTTTCACATTTCAGACGAGCATGAGCAGCACTATGTGATACTCCATTTACTTCAATTCCAGGACATAACTTGTCTGCATCTGTATGTGTAAATTTGGCTAGATGATTTAAAGAGGAGAAACAAGATAAGCCTCACAAATTGAGATTTAATTCTCTGTGTGAAGGATAAGAAAGTCAGGCTCATTTGGACATCCCAGGTCTTGCCAATGGAATAAATAGCAGCTGATGTGGGAAATAGTAGAAACATTAGTCCACAGATATTTTCTTACCATCATCCCTGAGTAGGCAGTCATTTAATGTGGTCCTTCCCAGTCTTGTGAACCATCTTCTGCCAACATCTATTCTGACTGCCAAATCCTTAAGGAGTACTATAGGCATACTTCAGAGATATTGAGGGTTCGGTTACAGACCACAGCAATAAAGTGAATGTTGCAACAAAGTAAGTCACATTAATTTTTTGGTTTTTGAGTATATATAAAAGTTATGTTTACACTGTACTGTAGTCCATTAAATGTGCAACAGTATTATGTCTAAAAATGTACATACCTTAATTAAAAATATTCATTGCTAAAAAAAGCTAATTACTATCTGTGCCTTCAGCCAGTGATAATCTTTCTGCAATAAAAATATCAAAGGTCACTGATCACAGATCACCATAACAAATATAATAATAATGACAAAGCTTGAAATATTACAAGAATAACCAAATATGAGACAGGATGCTAGAAAATGCTGTTGGAAAAATGGCGCCCATAGAGTTGCTCAACACAGGGTTGCCACAAACTTTCAATTTATAAAAAAAATGTAATATCTGTAAAATGCAATAAATCAAAGTACAATAAAATAAGGTACGTCTGTATAGAAATGTCTTTCTCCAAATGCTACAAATTAAATATCCCATTTCCTTCTTTCTCTATTTTATGACCATAGGAAGAAGTTTGGGTAACTATGGCATGAGTTGCTCGGGAAATCTCTGAACATCATTAAGTAACTAAATCTCTAGTGCTAGTCACTCGAGTATGTACTCTAGTAGAGAGCTGCCCAGGTAAGAAGCAGTCCGATTGACAATCCCATTTCTGTAATTTGAACCATCTGCACTTGTGACTTTTGTGGCCTCTCCCGTTGCGGAGCACAGGCTCTGGACTCGAAGGCTCAGCGGCCATGGCTCACGGGCCCAGCTGCTCTGCAGCATATGGGCTTTTCCCAGACCGGGGCACGAACCCGTGTCCCCTGCATCGGCAGGCAGACTCTCAACCACTGCGCCACCAGGGAAGCCCTGCACTTGTGACTTTTGATTTGAATTTCAAATTTGAAACTACTATTTGTTTTTCTGTTCAAAGCATCAAAATTCATACAGCATGTCTCTCCAAAATTAGTATTCATCTGGGCCTCTTGTTGCACCTCAGTTCCAGCTGTTCCAAATTTGGTAAAATCCACCCTGTCATTTTTGTACAATGTAATAACAGACAACAGAAACTTGATTTACTCACAAAGCTAAGGAGTAAGGATGGGGCTGATGGATATTGCTGATAAACAGACTAGTAGTGGGGAAAAAATACTGACCTGATCTGTTTCTGTTATTGAATGAAAGACTGGGGAAATGTAAATCCAGTAAATTAAAACTGGATTTGTCAAGTCAAGCAAACTAAGTATTTTTACCATGTACGTTTTTCTCATTTCTTAAAGCAATTGTGGAGGATTATGATAATGCTCAAGGGCTAAATGTATAAAAACTGATGAAATCGGCAGCCACCTTTAGGTGTTTATAAGGAGCAAAATGTCAACAAGTAGCATCTTTTGCTAACTAACAGCTTGAGGCCCATCTTTTGAAGTAATCACTGATGTATAGAAATCTCTTATTTAGAGATTGAAGAGACTTCCTAAAAACTTTAAGCGAGAAAACTACATATTAAACATACAATCAAAGCTTAATTCACAGTAAACATCAATTGGATTTTGTTATACTCCTCTTGAAGGAGGCAAGAAAATAAGAAATTAAGTTTGGTTGGAGATTTAATCAAATATAGACGAAACAAAAATCATTCAGTGTCTGGACCACAACTGGTATTCATCCAATTTTCTATAGTAGCACACTGTTCAACAGAACTTTTTGCAGTGATGGAAATGCTCTATATCTGCACTGTCATCTACTGCAGCCACTAGTCATGTGTAGGTATTGAGCTGCAAAATATGGCTAGTGCAACTGAGAAACTTGATTTTTCTCCCAGCTTTACTGAGATGTAACTGACAAATAATACTGTCATAAATTTAAAGTATACAATGTTCTGATTTGATTTATACACACATTGTGAAATGACCACAATCAAGTTAATTAACACATCTTTCACCTCATATACTTACCTTTGTGTGTGTGCGTTTGTGTATGTGTGTGTGCTGAGAATACTTTAGATGTAATCTCTTAGCAAATTTCAAGTATACTATATAGTGTTAGTTACAGTCATCATGCTGTGCATTAGATCCTAAGAACTTATTCATCATTTAACTGAAAGTTTGTACACTTTGACCAACATCTCTCTATTTCCCTCATACACCAAATCCTGATAACCATTTTTCTACCCTCTGTTTCTATGAGTTCAAAAAAACCTGGGGGAGGTTCCACATATAAGCAATACCATATAGTACTTGTCTTTGTCTCTCTGGCTTATTTTCTTTAGCATAATGCTTCCAGGTTCATCCATGTTGTTGTAAATGGCAGGGTTTCCTTCTTTTTATGGCTGAATAATATTCCATTGTATATTTATACCACAATTTCTTTATACATTCATCCATCAGTGGACTCATATGCTGTTTCCATAACTTGGCTATTGGAAATTATGTTGCAATGAACATGGGAAGCAGATATCTCTCCAAGATGGTGATTCCATTTCCTTTGATATATACACAGAAGTGGGATTGTTGCACCATATGGCAGTTCTATTTTTAATGTTTAGAGGAAACTCCATACTGTTTTCCATAATGGCTGCATCAATTTACATTCCCACCAACAGTGTACAAGAGTTCCCTTTTTTTTCCCTATTCTCACCAAAATCTTTTATATTTTTGATAATAGATATCCTAAGTGGTGTGAGGTGATAGCGCATTGTAGTTTTGATTTGTATTTCCCTGATGATTAATGATGTTGAGTATCTTTCATATAGCTACCGGTCATTTATATGTCTTATTTAGAAAAAAGTCTATTCAGTTTCTTTGCCGGTTTTTTAATCAGGTTATTTCGTTTTTTGCTATTGACTTGTAAGGATTCCTTGTTTATCTTTAATATTATTATTCCTTGTTTATCTTTAATATTCTTACCAGATACTTGGTTGGCAAATATTTTCTCCCATTCCATAGACTGCCTTTTCATTTTGTTGATTGTTTCCATTGTGGTACAGAACTTTTTAGCTTGATGTAGTACCATTTGTTTATGTCTACTTTTGCTGCCTGTTCTTTTGTGTCATATGCAAAAGATCACTTCCAAGACCAAACGTCAAAGAGCTTTCCCAGTATGTTTTCTTCTAGGAGTTTTATGGTTTCAAGTCTTATGTTTAAGTCTTTAACCTATTTTGGGTTGATTTTTGTGTATGGTGCAAGATAAGGGTCCAATTTCATTCTTTTGCATGTAGGTATCCAGTTTTCCCAACACCATTTATTGAAGAGATTATCCTTTCTCTGTTGGGTATTCTTGGTGCCTCGTTGACCATATATGCATGAGATTATTTCTGGGCTCTCTATTCTGTTCTGTTTTTATTCCAATACCATACTGTTTTGATAAGTATAGGTTTTTAAAATAGTTTGAAATCAGGCAGTGTGATGCCTCCAGCTTTACTTGTCTCCTTAATATTGCTTTAGGTATTCAAGATCTTTTGTAGTTCCACACAAATTTTAGTTTTGTTTTGTTGTTGTTGTTTTTTCCTGTAAAAAATGCCATTGGAATTTTGATAGGGGTTTCATTGAATCTGTAGTTTACTTTGGGTAGTATGGATATTTTAACAATGTTAACTCTTCCAACTCATGAGGAATGAGATATTTTCTATTTATTTGTGCCTTCTTCAATTTCTTTCATCAGTGTTTTATAGTTTTCATTGTACAGTTCATTTACCTCCTTGGTTAAACTTATTCCTAAGTATTTTATTGTTTTTGATGCTATTGTAAATGAGCTTCCTTTCTTCTTTTTTGAATAGTTCATATTAGTTTATAAAAATTTGACTGATTTTTGTACGTTGATTTTTATTCTGAAAAATAAATGTTTATTAGTTCTAACAGGTTTTTTTGTTGGAGACTTTAAGGTTTTCCACATATAAGTTCATATAATGTGTAAATAAGACAATTTTATAATTTTTACAAAATTTTACCAAACTTTTAAAAAAAATTACACTTTTCTTTCTAATTTACATATATTATTTCCTTGTTTTGCCTGATTTCTCTGGCTAGGACTTCTAATACTATGTTGAACAGAATTAGCGAGAGTAGGCAATCCTGACTTGTTCCTAACCTAGAGGATACAACTTTCAGCTTTTCACCATTGAGTATGATGTTAGTTGTGTGTTTGTCATATATGTTACATATATGGACATATACATATAGATGGTACATTCCTTCTAAACCAAATTTGCTGAGTTTTTATCATGTAAGGAGGTTGAATTTTGTCAAATACTTTTTTTGCATATTTTAAGATAACCAAATAATTTTCATTTTCATTTTGTTAATGTGGCATATTACATTTATTAATTTGTGCATGTTAAACCACCCTTCCATTCCAAGGATAAATCTCACTTGATCATGGTGTATGATCCTTTTAATGTGTTTTTAATTTAATTTATTGCTAATATTTTGTATAGGACTTTTGTATCTATTCTTATGAGGGTTACAGGCCTGTGATTTTCTTTTCTTGTAGTGTCCTTGTCCGGCTTTGGTATCAGGTTACTGTTGGTCTCATAAAATAAGTTAGATAGTGTCCCCTCCTCTTCAACTTTTTGGAAGAGTTGAATTGGTATTCATTCTTATTTAAATGTTTGGTAGAGTTACATTCTTCTTTAAATGTTTGATGAAGCTGACTGGTCCTGGATGTTTCTTTGTTGGGAGATTGCAGATTACTGACTCAATCTCCTTACTCATTATCTGTCTGTTCAGATTTTTTATTTCTTCATGATTCAGTCTTAGAAGGTTGTATGTTTCTTGAATTTATCCATTTCTTCTAGGTTATCCAATTTGCTAGTGTACAACTGTTGACTGTAGTCTCCTATGACCCTCTGTGTTTTTGTGGTCTCAGTTGTCATGTCTCCACTTACATTTCTGATTTTATTGAATTATTCTTTTTTTTTTTTTTTTTTTTTTTTGGCGGTACACGGGCCTCTCACTGTTGTGGCCTCTCCCGTTGCAGAGCACAGGCTCCGGACGTGCAGGCTCAGTGGCCATGGCTCACGGGCCCAGCCGCTCCGCGGCATGTGGGATCCTCCTGGACCGGGGCACGAACCTGCGTCCCCTGCATCGGCAGGTGGACTCTCAACCACTGCGCCACCAGGTAAGCCCTGATTATTCTTTTTTAAGCTAAACGTTTATTAATTTTATCATTTCAAAAAAGCAATTATTTAAAAATCTTTTCTATTGTATTTCTCATCTCTATTTCATTTATTTTTATTCTGATTTGTTGTTTCCTTCCTTCCACTGACTTTAGACTTTGTATTTTTTTTTCCACTTCCTTGAGGTATAATGTTTGTTTACTTGAGATCTTTTCTTTTTCTTAATGTAGTCATTAATCACTATAAATGCTCTTTTTAGAACTCTTTGTGCTGCATCCCATGAGTTTTGATATGTTGTGTTTCCATTTTCATTTATGTCAAGATATTTTTGAGTTCCTTATGATTTTTTTCTTTGACCATTGGTAGTTCAGGAGTGTGTTGTATAATCTTCACATATTTGTGAATTTTATAATTTTCTTCATACTATTAATTTCTAGTATCATTCCATTGTGGTCAGAAAAGAAGCTTGATATGATTTCTATCTTATTCAGTTTTCTAAGACTTGACTTTTGACCTAACATATGATCTATCCTGGAGGATGATTCATATGCACTTGAGAAGAATGTGTATTATGCTGCTGTTGGATGAAATCTTTTGTACATGTCTGTTATGCCCATTTGCTCTAAAGTATAATTCAAGTGCAATGTTACTTTATTGATTGTCTGTCTGGATGACCTATCCATTGTTGAAGATGTGGTATTGAAGCCCCCTACTATTATGGTATTGCTTTCTATTTATCCCTTCAGGTAAATTAATATTTGCTTTATATACTTAGGTGCTCTGATGTTGGATGCATAAATATTTACAATTGTTATGTACTCTTAATGAATTGATAAATAATGTCCTTCTTTTGTCTCTTGTTACTTTTTTTTTTTTTTTTTTTTGCAGTACATGGGCATCTCACTGCTGTGGCCTCTCCCGTTGCGGAGCACAGGCTCCGAACACGCAGGCTCAGTGGCCATGACTCACAGGCCCAGCCACTCCGCAGCACGTGGGCTCTTCCTGGACTGGGGCACAAACCCGTGTCCCCTGCATCAGCAGGTGGACTCTCAACCACTGCGCCACCAGGTAAACCCTCTTGTTACATTTTTTGACTTAAAGTCTATCTTGTCTGGTATCAGTGTAGCTACCTCTGCTTTCTTTCGTTTTCCATTTTCATGGAATATATTTTTCCATCCCTTCAATCTCATTCTATATGTGTCGTTAAACCTGAAATGAGTCTCCTATATGAAGCATATAGTTGGGTCTTGTTTATTTATTCATTCAGCCACTCTATGTCTTTCAAAATTTAATCTTTACATATAAAGATATTATTGATAGGTAAGGGCTTGCTATTGCCATTTTGTTAATTGTTTTCTGGGTGTTTTCAAGATCCTTTATTCCTTTCTTCTTTTGTGATTTGATGGTTTTCTGTTTTAAATCCTTTTTGTCTTTTGCATATCTATTACAGGTTTTTGCTTTACAGTTACCATGAGGTTTACATAAATATTTTAGAGCTATAATGGTTATCTTAAGCTGATAACAACTTACCTTTGATCATATGCAAAAGCTCTACACTTGTCCTCCCCTGTCTACATTTTGTTTTTGATGTCACAATGTACATATTTTTATCTTCTATATCCATTAACAAATTCTCGTAATAGTCACTTCTAATATGTTTATCCTTTAACCTTTGTAATAGACTTATATGTGATTTATACACCACCATTACAATATTACAGTATTCAGAATTTGACTATATATTTATCTTTATCAATGCTATCTTCTCTTTTCTATTCATTTTTCTTTTTGCTCCTCTCATTGGATGATGTCCCCTGATATTTTTTGATTCAACTGTTCCTTTCTTCTGTTTGATTTAGTCTGACTGTTGAACCCCCCCTATTGAATTTTTCAATTCGGTTATTGTATTATTTAGCTCTATGATTTCTGTTTGGTACTTTTAAAATATTTTCTATCTCTGTTGCAATTGTCTTTGTTTATATGTTGCTCTCCTGACCTTGGTGGGCACCTTTATGACCACTGTTTTGAATTCTCTGTTGGGTAAGTCACTTGTCACCACTTCACTGTGTTGGTTTGTGGAGATTTATCTTGTTTTTTTTTTTTTTGAAAAGATTCTCCTGTCTCTTCATTTTTCTTGAGTTTTTGCATTGGTTTCCATGAATTTGATAAGAGAGCCACCTCTCCCAGTTCTAACAGAATGGCCTCATGTAGGAAATTAAACTTGCTAATCAGCCCAGCCCAAGATTCTGGGTACCACTCAAACTTTTGTTCTTTTCCTAACAGCTGTCTTTGTTCTTAGTGGCTCCCAGGAGATTACAGTATGCCAAGTCCCATCATTGCCCCAAAGTGGGGAAAATGCCACATGGTGCTTCAAGCTCCTGAAGGACCACTAATTAATTGCCTGCTCTGTCAGCTCCAACAGCATGCTAATTGGAAGCCCAACCTTTGGGCAGCAAATGAAAAAGCTGGCATATGATATATGCAGTCTAGCCTTTATCAGGTAGAAAATGGGAGATGGGTATTTTTGCCTACGTACTCCATGCTGAGCCAGAGTGAACAGCTGCTGGGAGTACCTGTGCACACATACAGAACCACCTCTTTTGACCCAGGGAAACTGCAAACACTGAGCTTAGTCAGCTCCCTGAGCTAAGTTATTTAGGAGCTAACCCCTTGAGTGGTAGCCATTGAAGTTGGGGCACTAGATGTTTGAAGAAACTCCTTTCAGGGAGAAGCTAGAGACTTGATTTTATCACTGAGGCAAGCCAGAAGGAAAAGGCACAGGAGTTCCCACATGCCCATTCAAGCTCCTAAGGACTACAAGTGATGTGCCCTGACAGCTCCCAGATGCCGGCTAATTAGAAGCCTGACCCTTGGGCAGTAGCTGGAAAAGTATGCACCATGCAAACAACAAGTTTGCACTCATGTGTGTGGTGCACTCATGCACCCACAAGTGTTGCCAGCACCATGCAAAATCTCACTAGCACCTCAGACACTGACTTCCCAGTGAGCTTCACCAGCATCCCAGAGGGCTGATTCCCAACTAGTTTTACTAGGGCCCCAGCAGGTGGTTTCCAGCCAGCCCTGGCTGGTAGCACTTCAGCAAATTCTCTGTCATTAAGTAGGCCACAGGCACACCATCTCCAACAGGGTCTGGATGTCAGTGTTGGCCTCCTTCCAAGTCTTTTCCTTCCATGGGTATTAGCCTCAGCTGTAGAAGTAGTAGCTCCTCCCTACCTCTGCTATTCCTGTGTTCTGTTCAGTTCACTTTATAGCTAAGCTGTAATCTCCCGTTATTTAGTTAACTCCTATTATTTAGTTAATAATTAATTATTTATCCCTTAGTAGTTACTTCCTGCTATTAATTCATTATTAGATAATAATTCTTTATATTGAAATGTTCCACTCTATTTACTGAGTGATTTCTGTCTCCTGGCTAGGCCCTAACTGACACATCTTCTTTAGGTCATTCATAGCAATTCTGCATGGGTTATCTTTATTTTACAAAAATGTCAGGAATCTACTGACTTCCAAACTAAATCAACCTATCAGTTGTAATGTTAAACATGTAAGGTCAAGTTTCCAAGCCTGGTACTCATTAAAATTAAATAATATATATTATTTTGCAAAGGTCCAGGAATCAGGAAAGATTGAAAGACATTGAAGTTCTGTTGCAGTAGCCTTCCTTAAACCCATTAACATTTATTTTACTTGTGATTCCAAGGTACTATTTCAAATAGTCTGAGAACTAAGTTGCACATGTAAATACTTCAATGTTTAGGGAAGTATTTGGGTGTTAGAAATGGACTCTAGTATTGCCTACAATTCAAGGATTTGAAATTTTTTATCTCTACTAATAATAAGCTTATAGGCAAACTAAATTTTTAAAAAGCTATACTTTCAACCCACACAACTGAATATCAGAACATTTGAGATTTTTAGGTTTTGTGCTATCCTTTGTCAAGAATGGCCCAAGGAGGGGGGTTGGCGGTGCCGTGTCATGGAGGCTCAGTCTCCGAGCAGCCATTGAAGTGGAAGGAACTGCAGGTGTGTGTATGTGTGTGCGTGTGAGTGCACGCGCAAGTGTGTGGACAAGGAGGTGGGGGCAGCTGAGTTAGAGTCCCAACTCCTTGGACTCCATTTGCTATTCCCTTCTTTCTCCCCCACACCTATCTGGTGGTGGTGGTGGGCATTTATATTTGCATTTCTTTTCATTCATTTCCAAATCTTTTAAAATTTTAGGGTTGGGGGTAGTGGGAAAGGCAGGAAAAGATAAGGGAGGAGAGTAGTAGCAGAAGAGCAGGAGGAGGATATGGAGATGAAGAAGAGGATTAACCTGGAGTTAAGGGACAGAGCCCCAGAGGAGGTGACAGAGTTGGTCCTTGATAATTGCCTCTGTGTCAATGGGGAAATTGAGGGCCTGAATGATACATTAAAAAAACTAGAGTTTCTGAGTATGGCTAATGTGGAACTAAGTTCACTGGCCCGGCTGCCCAGCTTAAATAAACTTTGAAAGTTGGAACTTAGTGACAATATAATTTCTGGAGGCTTGGAAGTCCTGGCAGAGAAATGTCCATACCTTACCTACCTCAATTTGAGTGGAAACAAAATCAAAGATCTCAGTACAGTAGAAGCTCTGCAAAATCTTAAAAATTTGAAGAGTCTTGACTTGTTTAACTGTGAGATCACAAACCTGGAAGATTATAGAGAAAGTATTTTTGAACTGCTACAGAAAATCATGTACTTAGATGGATTTGACCAGGAGGATAATGAAGCACCAGACTCAGAAGATGGAGATGAAGATGATGAAGAGGAGGAGGAAGATGAAGCTGATCCACCTGAAGGATATGAGGAAGAGGAAGAAGAAGAGGAGGATGAAGATGAGGATGAGGATGAATATGAAGCAGGCTCAGAACTGGGAGAGGGAGAAGAGGAGGTGGGCCTCTCATACTTAATGAAAGAAGAAATTCAGGATGAAGAAGATGATGATGACTATGTTGAAGAAGGGGAAGAAGAAGAAGAAAAGGAAGAAGAAGGTCTTCGAGGGGAAAAGAGGAAACGAGATGCTGAAGATGATGGAGAGGAAGAAGATGACTAGATCATTCTAAGACCTGATTCCCTAATGTTCCTGGGTGTGCAATAGAGTGATCACATCTTCTTTGTTTCTTCATGTACGATAGCTATCCCTACAGAAGATAATGTGTAACTTTTTATAGGAAAAGTGTGGTTTTACTATTTTTGCCCCATTCCAAATAAGATTAACTAGTCTGTTAATGATTATATTGTATGTAGAGACAAATTTTCATTGACCCCATTGTGAAATTCCCTAGCAATTTATTTAGAATCATAATTTTTCTAATTAAAGCTCACTGTGTTAGTCATTTTTAGCATAATTAAAGAATTTAAAAAAAAAAAAAAGAATGGCCCAAGTAGAGAAAATATTTACAAATAATATACCTGATAAGGGTCATGTCCATAATATATTAAGAATTCATACAATTTAACAACAAAAGGTAAACAACCCAATTAAAAATGGACAAAGTATTTGAATAGACATTCTCCAAAAAGGAGATATAAATGGCCAACAAGCATATGAAAAAATGCTCAATGCCATTAAAAAAATACAAATCAAAACCACAATGAGATGCCATTTCACACCCAGTTGAATGGATAGAATTAAGAAATAAAAACAGAAAATAACTAGTTGTGGTGAGGATCTAGATGAATGGAACCTTAATACACTGCTGGTAGGAATACAAAATAGCACAGACGCTGGAGAAAGAGTTTGGCTGTTGCTCATTAATTACCATATGATTCAGTCATTCCACTCCTAGGTATAAACCCCAAAGAATTGAAAACAGGTATTCAAACAAATACCTGTATGCAAATGTTCATAGCAACACTATTCACGATAGCCAAAAGGTGGAAACAACCCAAATGTCCATCAACTGATGAATGGTTAAACAAAGTGTGGTATATCCATACAATGGAATATTATATATCCATAAAAAGGAATGAAGTACAGCTACACCCTACAATGTGGATGAACCTAGAAAATGTTATGCTAAGTTAAAGAATTAGGCACAGAAGGTCACATATTGTATAATTCCATTTATATAAAATATCCAGAACAGCAAAATCCAGAGATTAGGGGTGTCCAGAGGCTGGAGGGAGGATGGAATAGGGGGAAATAGCTGAATGGGTATAAGTTTTCCTTTTTGGGTGATAAGAATGTTCTAGAGTTAAATAGTAATGATAGTTGCACAACACTGTAAATATACTAAATGCCACTGAACTGTACACTTTAAAGTGGTTAAAATGGTGATTTCTGTATTATATATATTTTACTGCAATGAAAAGATTATGGAAGGGAAGGATGTGGAGGTAGAAAACATGAAAAATTCTTCAAAGAAATTTTGCTGTAAAGGGTAGTTGAGAAATGGTACAGTACCTGGAAGGGGATGTAGAGTGAAAGGAGAGTTTTTAAAATATTGAAAATAGTGTTAGATAATGATTATCAAATAGGTACTTGCTGAATGGTAATGTGGTATATGGTTACCAGACAGACATAGAGGGTGGCAGCATTGGATTAATAGCCATTGATCTGTTAGATCCTAATCAGAAGATACCATGACTCACCTTTGCCTCTGACATTCATGATCTCACTGTGTGAAAGTAATGAATGATGACAGTCGGGAAGCAAGATAAAATAGACCATAGAGACTAACTGATGTGTTGCTTAAAATATTAATTGGAATTCACCTCAGTTCGTCTTTCCAAAGTGATATAGTGGATAAAGCTCACTGATTTTGTGCTACCACTAAGATGTATGAATGAGAAATCCCATTGATTAATTATTGACAAATAGAACAGATGAATAACTTGGAGAATTGGATGGTTTTATATAAATATACTTTATAAATTCCAAATGTTCTAGAATAAATGCTGGTTAAAAAACAAACAAAAAGGGCTTCCCTGGTGGCGCAGTGGTTGAGAGTCCGCCTGCCGATGCAGGGGACAAGGGTTCGTGCCCCGGTCCGGGAAGATCCCACATGCCGCGGAGCGGCTAGGCCCGTGAGCCATGGCCGCTGAGCCTGCACGTCTGCAGCCTGTGCTCCGCAACGGGAGAGGCCACAACAGTGAGAGGCCTGCGTACCACAAAAAAAAAAAAAAAAAAAGAGAGAACTGATATTTAAAATAGTAATCTAAGAAATCTTTCTGGAAATACAAGAAACTCTAATTTAGCATTTTTATGTAGCCTACATGTAATTGGAAAAATTGACCCAAAAAGGCCAACTCTGAGACATATTCTAATACAACCATTAGAATGTAAAAATAAAGAAAAAAATCTGAGCCATTGAATAAAACAAGCAAGTTGGTCATTAAGAGATGAAAATCACGTTGGTATCATATTTCTCAACAGCAACATACAAAGCAAGATAGCACTGAATTAACACATTTTACAGAACTTAAGGAAAGAATGAGCCAAGGCCTTATTATCTTGCCAATGTTTCCTTCAAGCATCAAGGCTATACAAAAACACGTTTAAACATTCAAGAATTCAAGGAATGCTGGAGTTCAAGTCTTTCCTGAGAAATCTATCAGAAAATTTAGTTCATATATTTAAATGACAATCGGAAAGAACTTAGCAAATGACTAATGATGAGTATTTATTGCATTAGTTTCAGATTTATGGGCAAAATAAAGGTGAGGACAAGGTGAAAGAATAATATATCCTCACAAAATGGAAACACCTTAACTAAAATAACAGTAGGGAGAGAAACAGGTAAGTTAGAAGGAACTCACTGACTGTTGGCTTTGAACTTTCCTCTGCAGGCTTGTTTTTTGGTAGTCATATTGGTGGAAGAATTCTAAAACTGTTTTGAGTGTATTGTAGGAATATTGACGTTCTGGGTAAAGTTCTCACTGTTGGAAAGGGAAATATAAATCATATGAAAAAAGGCAAGAAAATCCTTGTTACTGGACTTGAATTAGAGCTATCAGTATGACCTAATAATTATCAAAATGTCCCACAAATGTGTGTGTGTGTGTGTAATCTAGTTCTCTCTAATCATTGAAACAGTCTAAAAATAACGCCACTCTAATAGCAATTAGCATACTTAGTGCACTGATCTTGGCTTCTAAAAGGAAACAGGACTCTGGAGAAATGCTGATTTCAGACCTGAGCAGTAAAAGTACAAGCTGAAAATGGAATATATTTTGGGGCCATAAAGTCAAAGAAGTTCTTAAGGATAGGTGGGGATAGATCAAAAAAATCAAAGGAGCTACCTCAGTTGAGCACATTTGGGTCAAATTTTTCTAACATTGTTGATGTATGACACCTAAACAGAAAAGTGCCCACTTAATAAGGGCACTGATTAGTGAATTTTCATTATCAGAACATACTCTTTTAACCAGACTAAGATCAAGAAACAGAACATTATAAGTACATTAGAAGCCACACTCACACGTCAATAAGAGTAACCACTCTCCTGACTTCCAACAGCAAAGGTATTTTTATTTTGTTTTGTTTGCTACTTCATAAAATGGAGTTAAACAGAAAATACTCTTTTGTGTCAGGTTCGTTTTAATCAGTATAATTTTTGTGCAATTTACTGATATTGTTGTGTGTTGGAGATCATTGATTCTGACTGGTATATAGTATTCTACTGTAAGTTCATGTCATAATTTAAATTTTGGGTATACTGAGTGTAAAAATATTAAAATACATTGCATTTTTTAAAATCTCTAAGTCCATAGTGACACTAAAAAGGTGCAGATGGGAGGAAAACTTCTTTTTACATAATTATGCAAACAAATAAATATAAAAAGAACAACAGAATTAGAAAATGATCATACTGTTACCATCAGTGTAATAATTTATTCAAACAAGGATCATCAATGGATCTAAAATCACTGGGTTGGGGAAAAGGCTATTCACATAGTTACAAAGTATTAGCCCACATATCACTTATTAACAATAAATGAAAAGTGGCAACCTTACAATGGAGAAACCTAGCTCCCTGACCAGGGGTGGAACCCAGGCCCCCTGCATTGGGAGCATGGAGTCTTACCAACTGGACAACCAGGGAAGTCCCTTGCCTAAGGTTTTTAACCTGAGTCTAAATATGATGAAACAGTCAGACAAATCCATATTGTGGATTTTACATCAAGTAAAATAGCTGGCCTGGACATTTAAAAATTATTAATGCCATGAAAGAAAAAGTAGGTTTGGGGCTGCTATTCTAGATTTAAAAAAGACATAACAACTAAGTGCAAAGTGCAATCCTTGAAGGGACCTTGGGGAAAAAAAGCAGCCACAAAGCTCTAAAGGACAATATTTGGAAATCAGAGATTTAAATATGAGGTGTTGATCAGATAAGATTATTTTATCAATGCTGAACTTCTTGGGTATGACAGTGTGACATTCAGGTAGAGAATGTCTTGGTTTTTGGAAATATTTGGAGGCAGAGTTTCAGGATGTCTGCAACTTCCAAATGTTCCCAGAAAAAGAAAAAAAATAATAATAATACAGAGAAAGACAGAAAGACACCAAATGCGGCTATAGAAAATTAGTGAATTCAGATGAAGGTATGGAGGTGCTGATTTGTACTATTCCTTCCAGTTTTCTGTAGATTTGAAAAATTAGACCAAAAGAATATATAAAACACACTCTTAAAATATTCAGACTGAGGATTTCTTTTTTAAATTTAATATAGTAAAAATACAATGAACTATGGATTAATTTTTTTCTTTTCATGGTCTAAGTATATAAACCCAACTATTTGTTTGTATGATTTCTGAATTTTAATTCTATTCAGATTGATTCACCAGTTGGCATATATTCATTGCAAAATATAAATATATATAATGAATTTTGCAATGTTTAAAATAACCTTAAAATTTTATTTTATGTTGATCACATTTTCCTCCTTACACATCACAAACTTAAAAGCTACTATTATTCATGAAAAATATGGTTCTAGGTACATAGTGGTTACAATTTTTTTTTTTTGGTTCAATTTTGATTGATAAAACAAATCAAGACTCTACAATAACTTTGAACTTATATTTCATTAGCTCTATTCAAATATTAGTAATTATATTAGCTATTGTTTGCCAAAGAAATAGAACTTGCTTTATTAAAAAAATCCACTTTCCCTACAAAAAGAGGAAGGAAACATTCTTATCACCAGAGACAAAGGGTCCAGGCTGAGAGAATTCTGTACAAACAGACCTTGTTAAAATAGTTCTCTTCTTTTAGTCTCTCCACATTTTCTAGTTACTCTTCCACAATTGTCTCTGTTTTTTAACCTAGTATAAAAGAATTTATAGTTTGCCACTTCTTTGGGTCTTCATTTCCTCATTAGTACTTCCATGTCATGTAAAATTTATATTAATTAAACCTGTATGCTTTTCTCCTGTTAATCTGTCTTGTGTCAATTTAATTCTCAGGCCCAGATTGAGACCCTAAGAAGGTAAAGTTTTGTCTCCCCTACACATCATTACTGTACATGATAGAGAAATCTTCAGATCTTAATATTTGTCATATATATATATATATATATTTTGTGTGTGTGTGTTTCATGTTTATGGTTTATTTGCAAATACAAATACACAGATTAGGTTAAGAAAAGGAGGGTTTTTACTGTAGTAGTTGGTGGATAATATACGCAAACCAAGGGAGGAGAAATCAGTCTTGGGGAAATGCCATAACTAGGGCATCACAAGGGATCTCAGCAGTAAGGGTGGCAGAATTGGTTCCCTAGGAATAACCACTGGGTTTTTCCATTTCTGTATCTCAGACCAAAATTAAAATTTCTAGCAGCAGGTGATGTCATATATATTTTTGATGAAGTTCATTTTTTTCCAAATTACAGGTAGACTTGCTGTCAATGTTAGCATATAGGCACATGTAATAATCTGTTTTTCTTATGAAATATT
>RJWK010027067.1:0-15369 GCA_004363435.1 Platanista minor
CACTGTTGTGGCCTCTCCCGTTGCGGAGCACACGCTCCAGACGCGCAGGCTCAGCGGCCATGGCTCACGGGCCCAGCCTCTCCGCGGCATGTGGGATCTTCCCGGACCCGGGCACGAACCCGCGTCCCCTGCATCGGCAAGGCAGACTCTCAACCACTGCGCCACCGGGTAGATTTTTAAAATAGAGATTTATGGCCTATCAAATCTACTATACCTGAATCTCTGAGAATAGGGTCAGACATGTATGTTTTCCATGAGCACCCCTACACATGCCCACTTCTGGTGCATCTCATCTGGTTCAGAACACAAATCAAGTGATAATAATAATCTTTCTGGGAGCATTTACATGTTAAAATTCCTTAATCCAAAGAAATAAAAAATAAATCTCTGATGGTATTTCAGGCACCAGAGAGCCTTGAGTGTGGTGGGAATAGTTTTGTGTTGGAGAAGTCTCTCAATTACTCAAAAGTGACTGATGTTTTCATCTAATTTTAAGACTTTTTTTTTTATTCTGGGTCAGAGTAATTTTTTTTTTTTTTTTTTTTTTTTTTTTTTTTTTTTTTTTTTTTTTTTTGGTACACAGGCCTCTCACTGTTGTGGCCTCTTCCGTTGCGAAGCACAGGCTCCGGACGTGCAGGCTCAGCGGCCACGGCTCACGGGCCCAGCCGCTCCGCGGCATGTGGGATCCTCCCAGACCGCGGCACGAACCCGTGTCCCCTGCATCGGCAGGCGGACTCTCAACCGCTGAGCCACCAGGGAAGCCCCAGAGTAATTTTTTAAATGGGGCTCTATTTGTTTTCTCCGGTATATTTTCAATGTCCCTCAGATACTTATACACAGTAGATTTCATAACAAGAAACACAATACATTAAAAAGCAAGACACTGGCAAAAAAAAAGTCCATTAAGGGCCAAATTAGCGTGGAAGACGGCAGGATCATTGTCACACAGCTCCCGTGTCTCTACTTCAGGTCCTTCCAGTACTAGCTGTCATTTTCCAAACTTGTTTACCTGACAAACTCACATGTGGCTCTGTACTTCTTTTTACCATAATACCCCTGATGATTGAATTGAGGCTTGTAATGATCGTTACAGATTATTTATTTAAGTGCACTGCTCTGCAGTGTTCTCTCTGTGGTCCAGCAGCATAGGCATCACCTATGAACCTGTTAGAAATGCAGAATCTACCTTGTAGCAAGGTTTCCAGGTGATGCCCATTCAAGTTGGAGGCACACTGTTCCAGCGACTTTTCCCACCAACACCCTTGAGAGGCTTCCCCAAACCAGTCATACTAATAATAATGGTTCAATACTGCAGCAATGCTCAAAGACAGTGGCTCCCAAAAATGTGGCCCTCAGACCAGCAACATCAGCATCACCTGGCAACTTATTAGAAATGCACATTCCAGGCCTATCTCAGGCATACTGAATCAGAAACCGAGAGTGAGGCTCAGTAATCTGTGTGCTTTTTTAAATTGAAATATAGTTGACATACAATATTATGTTAGTTTCAGATGTACTACATGATGATCTGACATTTGCATATGCTCTGAAATGATCACACGATTAGTCTAGTAGTCATCTGACCCCATACGAAGTTATTACAATATTATTGGCCATATTCCTTATACCATGTATTACACTCCTGAGTACTCTGTGTTTTTAAAAAACCCTTCAAGCGATTCTTGTTGGATATAGTATGGTAAAGTTGGTGTGGCCACAGGAAGAGATGATGACAAGGCTCAGAAGAAGTTTATTATACTCACAAGTCCCAGAGAGAGAGTCACCGCATGCCAGGCAGGGTCACAGGGCAAAACACTAGGTGGTCAGGCGGCAGAAGACACAAGTGAGCAGAAGGTTTAAGCAGAGGCTTTATTGGGGTCTCCAGGGAAATGCAAGACAAGGCAGAATAAACAGTTTAGGATTGACTAGTTTAAATAATTCTGGTGGGCTCTGACATAGGTGTGGTCCCTAGTCACTTGATACCTGGCCCTGGGATGATACCTGATACCTGGGGCAGGGGAAGTACTGGCTTGGTGTTTGGAGAGTTAGATAAGGAGGTAGTTGGGGTAATATAAACTTGGGATTTGTTGGTTTGCATATGAAAAGCATACTCTAGGCAAGGTATTATTATCTTTAGGTATTAGCTGGCCCTGGGAGGGGCAGTCTCTCCCCAGACAGAAAGGTTTTTTAAGATGTTAAAACATCTTATACAGAAAACTGGAAATACATGTATTTACAAGACCTTCTAATGCATGCTCAAATTTAAAAACCATTTCTCTGAGGCAGAAGTTACCAACCCTAGCTTCATACCGAAATACTCTGCGGAGCTTTTAGTAAATATGAATACCTGTGTCCAACCCCAGACCAATTAAATCAGTATTTGAACAGCCACATGGCAAGGGTGATTCTAATGTGCCATCAGGGTTCAGAACTGAGGCTCTGAAGAAAGGTAAGCATGGTTGATAAAGTATTACAGATCTGATCTAGTGTTTGTACAGCCTGACTGATTTTGGCGGGGCGGGGGGTGGGGTGGGGGGGGGGCGGTGGTGGTGGCTGGGGGGAGATATCCTGGCTTCAACTTCCCCACCCCTAATTTGCCTCAGGTGGTTGTGAGGGATTATTTGGTTTTTTTTTAATGATTTGGTTTTTTAAGAGACATAATCATTACACATTTCTCGTAAAGTTTGTAAATATTTAAAAATTCATGAATTTAGTCTGAGAGTTGTTTTTGCTGATGGTAAATTGTCTGAAATTACCATAAAACTAGAAATTTAAGGATCAAAGAAATGTTAAGAAAGAAGTTGAAGAAAATATTTTTCTAAGTAAAATTATAAGTAGACAAATTAATGTTTTTATTCCTACCAAGCTTACTTTGGAATCTTGGGTATGTATCTTTATTGTGACCACAAATACTGCATCAGACAATTAGTGAGGACCATAGAGCTCCGTTGGCAATGATTTTCAGAGGACGGTTTTCTAGGTGGACAGGTAAACAAGAACATTTCCACATGTTAGCTCTGCCAGATAAATCCAGCACTAGATCAGAAACTCAAACTGTGACCCCTCCTTTTCACATATAGTATTTTTTCGACAAAAATAATGATTCTGAAATTGGATTTGGATGAAAATTGCTTTTGGATCAAAACACACAGAGAAAAGAATACTGCACAGTTTATTCTTGTCCCAATTTTTATCACCATACACTCATTCTGCAGTGGTTTTCACCATCAAAAAATATTTTTATTGACATTAGAGCTGACTTGCAGGACACATGGAGCACAGGTGAATGTTGTTTCAAGGCAACATTTCAGGTCTTGAGTTAATGGTCTTTGCTAGTTGCTGGCTGTTGAGTTTAGGTGGTTAAAGTTCAGTCACAATGAAACTAATCACGAGAGTTGGTTCTCTGGGTGTACCTGTTACCTTTGCTCTCTTTAATAACTACCCTTGAGTAATCTCGTAGGCATATCCCATTTATCAAGAGAGGAAAATAGAAAAGACCAGGAATCAGGAAAAAGCTATTTCCACTACTAAGAAATAACTTAAAACTTTGGTCCAGGTGTAACAATTATTTAGCACACAGGCTGCTACTCTCCCTCCCATATCTGTGTTAGGAATCGCTAATCAATTATGGCTTTCCTTTTCTCTGAGTTAGGGCACAGCCTCAGAATTCTCAACATAAAGGACCAGACTACTACTATTCAATCATGAGGAGACTTTTGTTTTCCATCTTGACGGTGCATCAAGAAAATCATGTCTATATAACTAGATACATCTTTATTACTGGCTTTCTAAATTTGGTGAGCAAAAGTAACAGAGAATCCCTCTACAGATTGTACACTGTGAGGCTACATATTTTATAGAAAGTATTTTTTTTATTTTGCACAATAACTAATTTTCCCTTAAAAATTGCAAATACAATGGTATCAATCATATACTGTGTGATGTGGATCCTATGGTGGCAGTTAAGATAAAAAGGACACTTTTCATAACAAGCATCAGAAAGGTCCCTAATTCTTATACTTTTTTTCAACTCATGAAAAAAGGGTTACTAGAGAATTTCTTAATCCATTAAAAAATATAAGTAAGTGTTACTTCTAAAGTATAACCATGAACTGGCACGGAACCATCTAGAACTTCCATGGCAATAGTCTGGGATGATTTCTCAAGTCACACAAAACCCATTCAGAGGACTTCACCAAGCACTAGTGTCAGCCATAACCCTGGCTGAGTGAACAAATATCTTCAAAGCAGATTTGGGGAAAGAAATCAATGTAGGGCAGAAAGTAGCAAATACTTTTTCAGTTATTATTTTCAAGGTACTTTGCTAATCATTGTCAAAAATACAAAGTATTAAAGTGAATCTTTCCCTAGGGAAGTTTGTAACAAATTGAAGGAATTATGCCTTGAAAAGTTAAACAATAGTCTAAGGCAACATGGTGATAAATAAATGATTGGTACAAGACAAGAAGCCCCAATTATTTTTTACAAAGGAGTGAATTTTTCTCTTTCCCAAAATCTCAAGAGAAGCCAAGAATGATGAAAAGCACCCTGGTACTGGTAACCTACAAGGCAGACATGTTTTCAAATCCAGAAGCTGTTGTTTACTATCCACATAGGCTCAGGTAAGTGTCAGGTCACTGAGTATCTCTAAGCATTGGTTCCCTAATCTGTAAAATAAGGTTAATAATCCTAATAGCCTCTTCATAGGACTGCTGTAAAGATTAAATGAGATAATGTATAGAAAGAGGTTAGCATGGTACCGCTCATGAAGTAGGTGCTCAATAAATGGTACATTATCATCGTGTCATCAATGTGCTGCAGAAGCTGAGATAGGGAGCTCATGGAGGATGGTATCCTTACAATTGTGACCACTTTGGAGATTCCTCAGACAATGGACGGCTCTGTTGTTTGATAATCGTATATAGACAGTCAGTTCCATAAATGCAGACAAAAACTAACACGAGCTGATGTAATCAAGAATGGCTTTATGCTGGAAACAGTCCTTTCATTGTGCCTTAACTAATATGTCGATGTTGGACAGGTGGAGAAGAAAATATAAGCAAGAATACCTTGGGCACAGTGTGTCTGGGAAACAGCAAGTAAGGAGCCAGTTAGAGTGGATAGCGTTGGGGAGTGGCAAGAAGCTGCATGGGAGTAGAGGCTTGGGATGAGCAGCTCAACAAAGCAGAGACCAATCCCTATTGGTCTCCCTACTGTTAACCCTCTATTTCAGACAAATTGGACCGTACATTTCTTCTCACCCACAGCCATTTAGAACACACGGCTTCAATGGTTTTGTAAAGGGAAAGATTTACATGGTTAAAACTTGCCATGATTGTCTCTACACAAGAGTACCACGCACTGTGAAATGAACTCTCGTCATTTAAAAAATATAAGAAAATGTCCATGTCTTTTAAGTCGGATAAAACTTGAAACACTTTTCTCTTCCCATGCACTGTGAAGAAAAACCAAACTCCACTTTATTTTATTTTTGTAACTCATCAATATTCTTTAGGTTGAATCTACTCACCCCATTCCCTCCACAAAAACCCATGCAGAGGGCTTCACCAGTCTGATACTGGTGATAGCCTCATAAAGCCCCAGAATTAGTAAATAGGTAATTTCAAAGTGAATGGGTAAATTAGGCCAAACATATCTTGTTCTTAGTGAACTAAAGGTGAGAATACCACTTATTGTCTATCCTCGGTGCCATGTAATGTGCTAGTGCTTTACAAGTACTGTTTAATTCTTACAACCATTGTGTAGCTATTAATAACCCCATCTCACAGAGACAAACTGTGAGGCTGAGAGTACATAAGCAAGCTGCCCAAGGTCACACACATATTAAATGAAGGAGCCAGCTCTTGAACTTGGGTCTATCTGATGCCAAAGCCACCATGCTGTACTGCTTCCCCAAAGGGCATCCATAGGACCTAGTGGCCAAGCTCAGAGAAAAGGGCATCCATAGGACCTAGTGGCCAAGCTCAGAGAAAAACGGCCTATACAAATCAGAATTCTTAAGGATAAGAAAGGCCTCAAGCAGACAATTGTCAATTGTTTATATTAATGGTTAGAAACAATCACTGATAATCTCAATCTATTTGGGGTAATTTAAAATGGCCATTTGTACTCCTTGATTGAGAAAACAAATGTTGTAAGTAACTAATGCCTGCAGACTTGAGAAGAAACTTTAGAAATATACCAAAAACTATTTTTAATGTAGCCTTTGGTAAACAGACCTAGTTTACCAGACACTGCATTTGACCCCTTGAATTTTAAGATCTATTGCCAGCCCACCCTTGGCTATATCCCCAATGAAATATCTGCTCTAAAACATGAAGCACTCTTGCTATAGGAAAACTCTAGATTTATTTATCCTATAGAAACCATTACTATCCTAATAATTTTCATGTTTATGTTTTCTTCAGGCAATTCCTAAAGTTACTTCTTTAAAAGGGAAAAAGCCAAAGCTTTCTCTGAAACTTCTCAGTTTTTATGGATACAATCCCATGGTTAAGAAAAAAAATAGTCTGTAGAGCCTACATTTATTTAGTCTAACTGTGGTTTGGTGACTTAGAAGAAATATTGTGTGAGTGGTATTTTTAGTCCTGCCCTCAGAGAAGTAAGACCTTAATCCATTGTCTTTGGATTTGGACAACACTTAACAGTTAGAAACATGTGCTCACACAGGAGAAAAACAATGGACCAAAGTCTTTGTTTCTAATTGTAAGTGTTCAAGCTCTGTGGTTGGCAGCATTGTGTAATGATTAAGAGTCAAGCTTCAGAGCTGGAGAGACTGGTCATGATCCTTAGCTGTTATCACTTACCATGTGTGTGACTTTGAGCAAAGTGCTTAACTCCTCTGAGCTTCATTTTTTTTTTTTTTTTTTTTGCAGTACGCTGGCCTCTCACCGTTGTGGCCTCTCCCGCTGCGGAGCACAGGCTCCGGACGCACAGGCCCAGCGGCCACGGCTCACGGGCCCAGCCGCTCCGCAGCACGCGGGATCCTCCCGGACCGGGGCACGAACCCGCGCCCCCTGCATCGGCAGGTGGACTCCCAACCACTGCGCCACCAGGGAAGCCCTCTGAGCTTCATTTTCATGTACATACATGTACCTAATGTGTGTATGTAAATAAAGTGGGGTGCATAATATACCTGGCATGTAGTAAGCATGCAATAAGTGGAAGCTTATTTATTGTTACCATTAGCTTATACAGGATTTGCCCTTCAAAGGGTCCTTACATTTGTGAGTTTTCTGAAGAATTTGGTAATATCCAGTGTCTATCTTCCATTCTTTGTGAACTGGGTGCCAAAAGGAATTATTCCTTTTGCCCAAAATTACAGCTAAGTCCCAAGATAGTACCCCATAATCTAGGTTCAGAGAGTTGCTGGTCAGTTGCCAGATCTTGGAGACAACCAACCATCTTCCTTCAAAGGTCAACGAGAGGTGCCCTACCACCAACCACTCCCCCCCACCCCACCCACATAAGGAGAGACTGAGAGATGAGAGGTATGGGTGCTTATACACTTAAGCAGGAAGGAGAAAGAAGGGAGAAATGGTAGGGTTTAGACAGGCAACAGAGGAGCAACCTGCACTTCTACCAATTGACATAACAAACTGAATCGTGTTTCCCCGGGCTGAATGGACACCCCAAAGAAAACAGGTAGGCTTGATCTGACTTTTAAGTATCCATCCCAAGAGGACCTCCCAGGCAGGAGTGGATGTATCTCCTTTAGTAGAGGCTGAGGTAAGGCTACAGGGGGCAGAAGAGCCAGAGCCAGATATCTTGCAGGGCTGACGACTTAATCTGTAGCCTGGTGCAAAATGAAAGTGCAGGGGTTGGGGTGTCAGTCTCCCCTTCTTGCACACTTCCTTGGCTCCAGCCCACAGCGGATGAGCAACCCCCAGGACTGCTACCTCTGTGCAGGGGTACGCTGAATGATGAGCGCCTGAGTGGAGGGGTTAGGGGCAGGGAGAAGGCCAAAAAGCCCTAAAGGAGCCACCTGCCAAAGGCACTTCCTTGGCCCACCCGACCCTGACTCTCCCCATGTCTGCATCCAGGCGATGATGGAACTTGAGTCTTTCCCACCACCACCACTGTAATTCTCTCACTGCCCTGGGCAGAAGATGGGTGCTGTAGTCTGCCAGGAGAGGGAGGCAGAGCAAGCCCTGTCACTAGGGAACAGAGAGTACATGATGGAGACCTTGCCCAGGGGAGGGAAGGAGCTACCAAGACAGGACCACGCAAGAGCTGAGGCGCCAAGCCCCCAGCCAATGCTCCATTGTCCTATTGGACTCCACTTACAAAACACAAATCAAAGGTAAAATTATTAAGAATTTCAAGATGGCAACTGCAGAGCATTAAACGCCCAGGGATGGGGGGGCGTTTCTGAGCACAAAGTCCTGTGTCACTGTTCTCAATTCCCACAGTTTCCACACTCAAAAAGCCCTGCTCCTATATCAGGGAACTGGGCAGCAAGAAGCCCTGTAGGACCATCAAAGCACCCACAGATGCCCACCATGAGACAGCCAACATTTGGACGGGTGCTTCAGAGATTGATCAATAGCGAGTCAGTGGTAACCATGACAACAGTACTTGCCGATCAGGGAGAAGTCTGAAACCCTACTCAGATAAGTAAGAGGGGTTTTCTCTTCTTGGCCCTCCTTCTCCCTGCCCCTAGCACTGGAAGAGGTAAGAGGAATAAGAGTATAATGAGATCAGCCCTCATCACAACTAGAGCAAGTGATGGGGTGACCCTGTGCTGGTGGGAGAGAAGGAGAGCTCTGAATTACACTGAGATTGAAATTTTAAACTGCAAGGGGGTTAAAATGACTTTTTTTTTTAAATCACTGAAAATAAAGAAATACACACAGACAACTTATAATCGAAGGAACTGTTTCCCAGTGGGAAGGGGATTCAACACGACCCAGTTAGAAGGCACTTACTGGGGAACAAAGACATTTCATGGTGATACCCTAAGGAATGAGACTCCTCAATAAACTGGCAACATACACTTGTCCATAGTGGCCGAGTTAGCCTCACTCGGTTGGCACACCCCTACACAGGTGATGCATTTGCAAACTCCAGGGCCTTCTAGAGCCATGGGAGTGACACAGACATGGGCAAGTCACCCTGGCTGCTGCCAACACCTGTCTGGCCCACAGCAGAAGGGACATTAAAATACTTAGGTAACTCAGCACAGAGACAACAGACATTCAACCTAAGCTAAAGTTACTCACTCCTGAGGGTGTCTGAGCTCAAAATATAAATCTCTGAGCAAATTATAAATCAACATTTACTGAGCATCTACCAAGGAGGAGACAAAGAAAATTATTCCATCCCTTCAAGTTTACTACAGTCTACTTAGAGGCCCAATATATAAGTGCTGCCACCCAGAGGTTGTTACCAGGTAAAAGTGCAATAAAATTCAGGAAAGACAGAAATTTGCCCAGGCTGGAGTAGTCAGTGGAAGATCCACAAAAGAAGGGAGGACTGTACTAGGAAGGAATACATAGGTTTTGTTTGGAGCAGCATGGGCAAAGACACACAGGGATCAAGTGTGTGTCCAGTCAGTGAGAAATGCAGCCTCAATGTCACAGAAGGTAAAAAGGCAGGGGAGCTGTCAGGTATATGACTAAATAGATGGGGAGGGAATTATGAAGAATGTGAAGGAAAAAAGCACCCAACTCATCATCCAGATGCTTTATATGATCTATTTCATTTCATTTCATTCTTACAAAAATTCTAAGACTCAGACTCAATCACATAAAAACCATATTGTCAGCATAAGCTACCTGGTGTGGCCCAGGTAAACAAAAACACTCTTAACAAGGCCCTCAGGTAAAAAAACAAAACAAAACAGAACAAAACTCTTAACAGGCACGATATCCCAATAGCTTAGAGGTTATTTCTAAGGAGCTGGGCAAGGGCTAAACTTCCTTTGGAATGTGTAGGGTTTGGACAGTGCAGACCTGCTGAGTTAATCCTTCACTGCACAAACAGACATTATTTATAATTGAATAAACTAATACTCTGAGAGCTTAGGTTACTTTTTCAATATCTACGAGATGTAAACACTCTATCCAGGGTTTGGATCTACTTTTGTTTGAATCCAAAATCTGTGCTCTTTCCACTATCAGCACACTGCCTCCTCTCCAGGTACTGAAAGTCAAACAGGTGATTAGACATGATTCTGAAAATATCTGAGGGTCAATAAAGGTCTAACAGAAGGATATGGCATATGGAAATCAGGGTTCTAACAGGATTTCAGAATTAATTTTCAATATTAAGGGAAAAAATGATTTGTAAAAGGGAAGAGAAGAGACAGGTGTCAGCTAAGAGATTTTTGCAGTAATCCAAGCAGAATGCAATAAGCTCATAGTTGTAAGAATATAAAGGAAGGTATATGTGAGCTATTCGCAAGAAAAGAAATTACAGAACTTTGTTAAACACTGGATATTGGGAGGAGGAGCTTCAAGATGGCGGAAGAGTAAGACGTGGAGATCAACTTCTCCCCACAGATACATCAGAAATACTTCTACACGTGGAACAACTCCTACAGAACACCTACTGAACGCTGGCAGAAGACCTCAGACCTCCCAAAAGGCAAGAAACTCCCCACGTACCTGGGTAGGGCAAAAGAAAAAAGAAAATACAGAGACAAAGAACAGGGACAGGACCTGCACCAGTGGGAGGGAGCTGTGAAGGAGGAAAGGTTTCCACACACTAGGAAGCCCCTTGGTGGGCGGAGACTGCAGGTGGCGGACGGGGGAAGCTTCGGAGCCCCGAAGGAGAGCACAGCAACAGGGGTGCAGAGGGCAAAGTGGAGAGATTCCCGCAAAAATATCGGTGCCAACCAGCGCTCACCAGCCTGAGAGGCTTCTCTGCTCACTTGCCGGGGCAGGCGGGGGCTGGGAGCAGAGGCTCAGGCTTTGGTCGGATCCCAGGGAGAGGACTGGGGTTGGCGGCGTGAACAGAGCCTGAAGGGGGCTAGTGAACCACGGCTAGCCGGCAGGGAGTCCGGGGAAAAGTCTGGAGCTGCCAAAGAGGCAAGAGACTTTTTCTTGCCTCTTTGTTTCCAGGTGTGCGAGGAGAGGAGATTAACAGCACCGCTTAAAGGAGCTCCAGAGACAGGTGTGAGCCGCGGCTATCAGCATGCACCCCAGAGACAGGCATGACATGCTAAGGCTTCTGCTGCTGCCACTAAGAAGCCTGTGTGCGAGCACAGGTCACTGTCCACACCTGCCCTCCCGGGAGCCTGTGCAGCCCACCACTGCCAGAGTCCCGTGATCCAGGGACAACTCCCCCAGGAGGACACACTGTGCGCCTCAGGCTGGTGCAACGTCACGCCGGCCTCTGCTGCCTCAGGTTTGTCCCACATCCGTACCCTCCCTCCCCCCGGCCTGAGTGAGCCCAAGCCCCTGAATCAGCTGCTCCTTTAACGCCATCCTGTCTGAGCGGGAACTGATGCCCTCAGGTGACCTACACGCAGAGGCGGGTCCAAATCCAAAGCTGAACCCCAGGAGCTGTGCGAACAAACAAGAGAACAGGAAATCTCTCCCAGCAGCCTCAGGAGCAGCGGATTAAAGCTCCACAATCAACTTGATGTACCCTGAATCTGTGGAATACCTGAATAGACAACAAATCATCCCAAATTGAGAGGTGGATTTTGGGAGCAACAATATATATTTTTTTTTCCCTTTTTCTCTTTTTGTGAGTGTCTATGTGTATGCTTCTGTGTGTGATTTTGTCTATGTAGCTTTGCTTTTACCATTTGTCCTAGGGTTCTGTCTGTCCATTTTTCTTTTTTTTAGTATCATTTTTAGCACTTGTTATCATTGGTGGATTTGTTTTTTGGTTTGCTTGCTATTCTTTCTTTCTTTGCTTTTTTTTATTATTAGTTTAAAAAATTTTTTTTAATAATTACTTTTTATTTTTTATCATAATTATTTTATTTTATTTTACGTTACTTTATTTTATCTTCACCTTTCTTGCTTGCTTTTTTTTCTCCCTTTTATTCTAAGCCATGTGGATGACAGGTTCTTGGTGCTCCAGCCAGGCGTCAGGGCTGTGGCTCTGAGGTGGGAGAGCCAAGTTCAGGACACTGGTCCACAAGAGACCTCCCAGCTCCACGTAATATCAAACGGCGAAAATCTCCCAGAGATCTCCATCTCAACGCCAAGACCCAGCTCCATTCAACGACCAGCAAGCTACAGTGCTGGACACCCTATACCAAACAACTAGCAAGACAGGAACACAACCCCATCCATTAGCAGAAAGGCTGCCTAAAATCATAATAAGTCCACAGACACCCCAAAACACACCAGGAGACATGGACCTGCCCACTAGCAAGACAAGATTCAGCCTCATCCACCAGAGCACAGGCACTAGTCCCCTCCACCAGGAAGCCTACACAACCCACTGAACCAACCTTAGCCACTGGGGACTGACACCAAACACAACGGGAACTACGAACCTGCAGCCTGCAAAAATGAGACCCCAAACACAGTAAGTTAAGCAAAATGAGAAGACAGAGAAACACACAGCAGATGAAGGAGCAAGGCAAAAACCCACCAGACCTAACAAATGAAGAGAAAATAGGCAGTCTACCTGGAAAAGAATTCAGAGTAATGATAGTAAAGATGATCCAAGATCTTGGAAATAGAATGGAGAAAATACAGGAAATGTTTAACAAGGACCCAGAAGAACTAAAGAGCAAACAATGATGAACAACACGATAAATGAAATTAAAAATTCTCTATAAGGGATCAACAGCAGAATATCTGAGGCAGAAGAACGGATAAGTGACCTGGAAGATAAAATAGTGGAAATAACTACTGCAGAGCAGAATAAAGAAAAAAGAATGAAAAGAAATGAGGACAGTCTCAGAGACCTCTGGGACAACATTAAACGCACCAACATTCGAATTATAGGGGTTCCAGAAGAAGAAGAGAAAAGAAAGGGACTGAGAAGATATTTGAAGAGATTATAGCTGAAAACTTCCCTAATATGGGAAAGGAAATAGTTAATCAAGTCCACCAAGCACAGAAAGTCCAATACAGGATAAATCCAAGGAGAACGACTCCAAGACACATATTAATCAAACTATCAAAAATTAAATACAAAGAAAAATATTAAAAGCAGCAAGGGAAAAAAAACAAATAACACACAAGGGAATCCCCATAAGGTTAACAGCTGACCTTTCAGCAGAAACTCTTCAAGCCAAAAGGGACTGACAGAAAATATTTAAAGTGATGAAGGAGAAACACCTACAACCAACAGTACTCTAACCAGCAAGGATCTCATTCAGATTCCACAGAGAAATTAAAACCTTTACAGACAAGCAAAAGCTAAAAGAGTTCAGCACCAGCACACCACCTTTACAAGAAATGCTAAAGGACCTTCTCTAGACAGGAAACACAAGAGAAAGAAAAGACCTACAATAACAAACCCAAAACAATTAAGAAAATGGTAATTGGAACATACATAACGATAATCACCTTAAATGTAAATGGATTAAATGCTCCAACCGAAAGACACAGACTGGCTGAATGGATATAAAAGCAAGACCCATATATATGCTATCTACAAGAGACCCACTTCAGACCTAGGGACACATACAGACTGAAAGTGAGGGGATGGAAAAAGATATTCCATGCAAATGAAAATCAAAAGAAAGCTGGAGTAGCAATTCTCATATCACACAAAATAGACTTTAAAACAAAGACTATTACAAGAGACAAAGAATAATAATCAAGGGATCGATCCAAGAAGAAGATATAACAGTTGTAAATATTTAGGCACCCAACATAGGAGCACTTCAGTACATAAAGCAAATACTAACAGCCATAAAAGGGGAAATCAACAGTAACACAATCATAGTAGGGAACTTTAACACCCCACTTTCACCAAGGGACAGATCATCCACAATGAAACTAAATAAGGAAACACAAGCTTTAAATGATACATTAAACAAGATAGACTTAATTGATATTTATAGGACATTCCATCCAAAAACAACAGAATACACATTTTTTTCTCAAGTGCTCATGGAACATTCTCCAGGATAGATCATATCCTGGGTCACAAATCAAGCCTTGGTAAATTTAAGAAAATTGAAATCGTATCAAGTATCTTTTCCAACCACAACACTATGAAATTAGATATCTATTACATGAAAAAATGTGTAAAAAATACAAACACATGAGGCTAAACAATACACTACTTAATAACCAAGAGATCACTGAAGAAATCAGAGGAAATCAAAAAATACCTAGAAACAAATGACAATGAAAACACGATGACCCAAAACCTATGGGAGGCAGCAAAAGCAGTTCTAAGAGGGAAGTTTATAGCAATACAATCCTACCTTAAAAAACAAGAAACATCTCCAATAAACAACCTAACCTTCCACCTAAAGCAATTAGAGAAAGAAGAACAAAAAAACCTCAAAGTTAGCAGAAGGAAAGAAATCATAAAGATCAGATCAGAAATAAATGAAAAAGAAATGAGGGAAACAATAGTAAAGATCAATAAAAACTAAAAGCAGGTTCTTTGAGAAAATAAACAAAATTGATAAACCATTAGCCAGACTCATCGAGAAAAAAAAGGAAAAGACTCAAATCTATATAATTAGAAAGGAAAACGGAGAAGTAACAACCGACACTGCAGAAATACAAAGGATCATGAGAGATTACAACAACCAACTATATGCCAATAAAATGGACAACCTGGAAGAAATGGGAAAATTCTCAGAAATGCACAACCTTCCAAGGCTGAACCAGGAAGAAACAGAAAATATAAACAGACCAATCGCAAGCACTGAAATTGAGATTGTGATTAAAAATCTTCCAACAAACAAGCACCCAGGACCAGATAGCTTCACAGGCAAATTCTATCAAACATTTAGAGAAGAGCTAACACCTATCCTTCTCAAACTCTTCCAAAATATAGCAGAGGGAGGAACACTCCCAAACTCATTCTATGACGCCACCATCACCCTGATAGCAAAACCAGACAAAGATGTCACAAAGAAAGAAAACTACAGGCCAATATCACTGATGAACATAGATGCACAAATCCTCAACAAAATACTAGCAAACAGAATCCAACAGCACATTAAAAAGATCATACACCATGATCAAGTGGGGTTTATCCCAGAAATGCAAGGATTCTTCAATATACATAAATCAATCAATGTGATACACCACATTAACAAATTGAAGGAGAAAAACCATATGATCATCTCCAGAGATGCAGAGAAAGCTTTCAACAAAATTCAACACCCATTTATGATAAAAGCCCTCCTGAAAGTAGGCATAGTGGGAACTTTCCTCAACAGAATAAAGGCCATATATGACAACCCCG
>RJWK010027067.1:15469-26682 GCA_004363435.1 Platanista minor
AAAACTGAAAGCATTTCCACTAAGATCAGGAACAAGACAAGGTTGCCCACTCTCACCACTCTTATTCAACATAGTCTTGGAAGTTTTAGCCACAGCAATCAGAGAAGAAAAGGAAATAAAAGGAATCCAAATCGGAAAAGAAGAAGTAAAGCTGTCACTGTTTGCAGATGACATGATACTATACATAGAGAACCCTAAATACACTACCAGAAAACTGCTAGAGCTAATCAATGAATTTGGTAAAGTAGCAGGTAACAAAATTAATGCACAGAAATCTCTTGCATTCCTATACACTAATGATGCAAAATCTGAAAGTGAAATTAAGAAAACACTCCCATTTACCACTGCAACAAAAAGAATAAAATATCTAGGAATAAACCTACCTAAGGAGACAAAAGACCTGTATGCAGAAAATTATGACACTGATGAAAGAAATTAAAGATGACACAAATAGATGGAGAGATATACCATGTTCTTGGATTGGAAGAATCAACACTGTGAAAATGACTCTACTACCCAAAGCAATCTACAGTTTCAATGCAATCCTTATCAAACCACCACTGGCATTTTTCACAGAACTAGAACAAAAAATTTCACAATTTGTATGGAAACACAAAAGACCCCGAATAGCCAAAGCAATCTTGAGAAAGAAAACAGAGCTGGAGGAATCAGGTTCCCGGACTTCAGACTATATTACAAAGCTACAGTAATCAAGATAGTATCATACTGGCACAAAAACAGAAATACAGATCAATGGAACAGGATAGAAAGCCCAGAGATAAACCCACACACATATGGTCACCTTAACTTTGATAAAGGAGGCAAGAATATACAGTGGAGAAAAGACAGCCTCTTCAATAAGTGGAGCTGGGACAACTGGACAGCTACATGTAAAAGAATGAAATTAGAACACTCCCAAACAACATACACAAAAATAAGCTCAAAATGGATTAAAGACCTAAATGTAAGGCCAGACACTATCAAACTCTTAGACGAAAACATAAGCAGAACACTCTCTGACATAAATCACAGCAAGATCCTTTCTGACTCACTTCCTAGAGAAATGGAACTATAAACAAAAATAAACAAAGGGGACCTAATAAAACGTAAAAGCTTTTGCACAGCAAACGAAACCATAAAAAAGATCAAAAGACAACCCTCAGAATGGGAAAAAATATTTGCAAACGAAGCAACTGACAAAGGATTAATCTCCAAAATTTACAAGCAGCTCATGAAGCTCAATATCTAAAAAACAAACAACCCAATGCAAAAATGGGCAGAAGACCTAAATAGACATTTCTCCAAAGAAGATATACAGATTGCCAACAAACACATGAAAGAAAGCTCAACATTCTTAATCATTAGAGAAATGCAAATCAAAACTACAGTGAGATATCATCTCACACCGGTCAGAATGGCCATCATCAAAAAAATCTAGAAACAATAAATGCTGGAGAGGATGTGGAGCAAAGGGAACCCTCCTGCACTGTTGGTGGGAATGTAAATTGATACAGCCACTATGGAGAACAGTATGGAGGTTCCTTAAAAAGCTAAAAATAGAACTACCATACGACCCAGCAACCCCACTACTGGGCATATACCTTGAGAAAACCATAATTCAGAAAGAGTCATGTACCATAATATTCGTTGCAGCTCTATTTACAATAGCCAGGACATGGAAGCAACCTAAGTGTCCATCAACCGATGAATGGATAGAGAAGATGTGGCACATATATACAGTGGAATATTACTCAGCCATAAAAAGAAACGAAATGGAGTTATCTGTAGTGAGGTGGATGGACCTAGAGTCTGTCATACAGAGTGAAGTTGGAAAGAGAAAAACAAATACCGTATGCTAACACATATATATGGAATCTAAAATAATAAAAAAAAAGGTCATGAAGAACCTAGGGGCAAGATGGGAATAAAGACACAGACCTACTAGAGAATGGACTTGAGGATATGTGGAGCAGGAAGGGCAAGCTGGGACAAAGTGAGAGAGTGGCATGGACATATGTACACTACCAAACGTAAAATAGATAGCTAGTGGGAAGCAGCTGCATAGCACAGGGAGATCAGCTCGGTGCTATGCGACCACCTAGAGGGGTGGGATAGGGAGGGTGGGAGGGAGGGAGACGCAAGAGGGAAGAGATATGGGGACATATGAATATGTATAACTGATTCACTTTGTTATAAAGCAGAAACTAACACACCATTGTAAAGCAATTATACTCCAATAAAGATTTAAAAAAAAAAAAAAAGGACTGGATATTGGGAAGAGAGAGAAAAGGAGAGTAAGAGATACCAGAAGTTCTCATAATACCCATTACTCCTTATGCTTGTGTTACATTTGATAGCTCCTTTAATTCTCACTACAGGGCTACGTCATTGGAATTATTATTCCATTTTTAGAGATAAGGAAACAGAGCCTCCGAGAATTGAACCATCTTGCAAAGGTCTTAAAGTTAGCACGCAAACCTAATTATGCCTGAGTCAGAAAGCCCATGCACTTTCCTAATCTTTGTGCTACCTTCCTTGGGAGGTTAGAAAAATGCTAATGGCTCTGTCAAAGCGGAGGGAAGTTGATTGGTTAAGTTTTGAATGTGCTAAATTTGAGACTGACAGAGTAGCAGCTCTGTGGAGATATGTGGTATTATCTAATGGATCTTACATTTTTATTAAATCTTCCACAGTTAACCCTTATTATCAATGCAGATCTTTGTGGAGAACTCTGTTTTATTATTTAACATTTCTTCAGATAAGCTTAGAGATCAAAGAGTATGTGCAGGCAAAATAAATGTATTTTAAAAATTGAATAAAAATGACTGTATTCCTTAAAAAAGCGCTTGGCCTACAGTTTGGGCCTCGGAAGTTTGGCTGCTTATAATTCCATGTGCATAAGGCAGTAGGATTCAAGACAGACTGACTAGTGCTAGTCCAAAAAAAAAAAAAAAAAAAAAAAAGCATCCAGATAGAAAGAAAAACAAAATCTACTCAAAGATTCTAAAGATACAAAATGTTAGCCTATGCAGAAGGAAGGTGTTTGGCTTCTTCCTCAGACCCAACAGTAAAACTAACATTCAACATCCACCAGTGAAGAGGAAACCAGTGGTGTTATTTCCATCTGAAAAGAACATGTTCTAATTCACAGCGATCTTGAAACCCAGCACAGAAAACAATATCACACTCAGGCTGTTGCACATCTATTAAATTCTAAAACTATATTCTTTCCGCATCCTTCTCTGACAGGGTCACCACTCAGCCTGAAGGTGGAGTTCTGTAATCAGTAAACATACACTCACCACTTTGCTAGGTGAGTAATTATTTTGTCTCAAGGCACATTACACAGTGTTCTAATGAACCCAAGTTATCCTGGAACAAAAAATAAAACTTTGACTAAATCTGTGCATCCAGTAGAAGATAATATTGTAGCCAGGAAACGTCACCATAGAGGCCCCCTTGCTTCCTCTGCCAGGCTAGTCATTACCTCGCCTGAGGCATGTTGCATGGTGATCTGAGGGCAAAAGTTGAAGAAAATCTCTGAAGAAAATCTTTGACTTATAAGTCTGTAAATATGGGACTTACCATATCCAGGAAACGTCATGAGAGCTGTTATAACAGGAACTATTGGCCCTCTGGGAAACTGCAGGATTTCTTGGATTCAGTTTTTGAATATGAGTCAGAGGCAGACCCAAACCAAGAAATATGGATTGACGACGAAAGAAAGAAGCTTTCTTCTCTAAGAATATTAGAGAAGAAAGGTTCTTTCTAACCTTTCTTCTCTAAGAATAACCTTTCTTCTCTGAGAATATTTCTACCAAAAAGCCCTGATGATTCTGATTATTTGTCTCACTGTTTACCTTTCAGTTTCTTAAATACATAGCATAGCTATTACCGTGTTCTATGTAATCCGTTAATGAAAGCAGCTCAGAATTTCACTCTCTTCTGTGACATCCCAGTTGAGATGAAATTTATTTTAACAAGGCCTGCCCGCTTACCCTTCCAACTTATTCCTCGTCCTACCACCCGTTGCACCATAAATTCAAGCCACTAAAAACTCATCTATCTTATTTGAGTCTTTGCACAAGCTGTTCCCACTGACTGGAGTGACCTGGCAAGACTCCAGTTTATTTGAGAGGCTAATTCTTACTCATCTTTCAAAATTCAGCTCAGAGCCATAACTCCAGGCTGCCCTCCCTGGGCCCCTCTGACTCCCATTAAGAGGTCATTCCCCTTCTGTGCTCCATAAGCAATGTCTGCTCACCCCTCCCATAGCACTGAGGCTGAATAACATTTGTCCATTACTGCATCTAGTACTACCACTAGACTGTGAGTTCTCTGAGGCCAAGGACAGTGTCTGTTACACTAGGATCCCCAAGATACCATATATGTACTGTTTAGCACCTAATAATCACTAGTAAATGTTATAGGATGAATACATGATTAAATACAATTCAATACATACTTGAAAGCAACAATCTGCTATTAGAAAGTTAATACAACCCAAGTAGACACATCATAAAGAAGTGTGATCTAAATAACAAACTTGCTTCTATGATAGACTTTTCTGCTTCCAAGCTTGCCCTCGTCATCCTTTTTCTTTTTTTTTTTTTTTTTTTTTTTTTTTTTGCGGGCCTCTCACTGTTGTGGCCTCTCCCGTTGCCGAGCACAGGCTCCGCACGCGCAGGCTCAGTGGCCATGGCTCACGGGCCCAGCCGCTCCGCGGCAAGTGGGATCTTCCCAGACCGGGGCACGAACCCGCGTCCCCCGCATCGGCAGGCAGACTCTCAACCACTGCGCCACCAGGGAAGCCCTCATCATCCCTTTTCACTCCACCACAGAATGCTCTTTCTGAACAAAACTCATTGTGTGCATGGCCCTTCATGATCTGGCCTGGATTACTTCTCTGGTTTTGTTCCTCCCACAAACCTCCTCCTAAACCCCATTATGACCATACTCAGAGCACAATCCAATCACTCCTTCACAATATGCCCACATACAAAAAGCACCAAGTCAATGTTTAATAAGTAGAAAAGGCCAAGCATTCTGTGATGTACTAAAGCTTGTAGATTGCAACTGAGTAGGAAAATCTTAGCTACATTTAGGTCCAATAACCTCCTATATGCCAGGCACTGAGTAAGGCACCAGGAGAATAAAGATGTACTCCAAATCTACTATATAATGGGGTAAAGAAGACACATAGGCAGATAATTTTTTTAATAAATTCAATAAAATAAGTTGAATATAGTAAAATAAAACTTTGCACAGTTCAGAAAAGATGAGAAGATGATTCTTGAGCAAGTCCTGAAGGATGAATGTCTATCAGCTTAAGAAAGGGTACTTCAGGCAAAGGGCATGGTGGTATGAGACAGTACAGTATAGGCTACAGGCTATGAGTGATAGAATCAAGGGATGGTGGTGACGTGAACTAAAACAATCACACTAGAGATGGAGCGGAGGGGCTTAATTCAGGAAATAAATAGACCTAGGATCAGTATCCTTGATGATGATGGAATTGGGGAGGAGGGGGAGAGAGGAAGGTGATGACACGTGGAGAAGGAGCAGGTGTGGAGTGGGACGGGCAAGACAATGAGTTCCAGTTTCAACACACAGAGTTTAGATATCTGGGGTGCCTCAAGTCACCATAAGCAGTAGACTGTTTGATATATAAGCAGATGTGTGCAGTGGGCAGTTTGATATACAACCCAGGTTCTTATAATCAGAGTGGGAAATCTAAGACCATAAAAGAAAATGAGATTGCTTGAGGACAGCATGTACAGAAGAAGAAGCAAAGAACCAAGAACAGAGCTCAGGGTCACAGGAAAGAGGCAGGGGAATAGCCCAGGAAGATGGTCAAAGGAAACAGGAAGAAGTTGCATAACCAGGGGTGAGTAGTTGATCAGAGTCAAGGACGTAGAGCTTGAAAGAAGAAATCGAGAGTGAAAATTGCAGTAGAGTAGTCCAAAAAGGTAAGGGCAGGAAAATGACCACTAGGTTTGGCAAGATGAATGCCATCGGCAGGGAGGATTCCATGGGATGATGGGGCTGAGGCCAAACTGCAGAGAATTAATACATGAAAAGCAGGTGAGGAAGGGGAGACAGTGAGTGTGGGATGACCCTTAAAGAAGCTGAATGAGAAGGGAAGAAAAAGAAAGAGGGTAATACTGGAGGTGGGCAGGGAAAAGAAATGGTGGTTCCACAGTCACAGGAAAAATTAGAAGACAAGAGAGTTATGAGCATGTTGGGAACTGGGGAGGAGAAACCAATAAACCAAACAAACAAAAAGGAAAAAAAAGTAATGCTCACTATAAATGAGCTCCTTGGTGCCTTGGATTGTGTCTTTTTCTTTTCTTCTCCTTCAGTCTCAGCACAGCGCCTGACACACAAGTAACTAAGGTCTGCTAAATGAATATGTGAATGAGTAAATGATGACGCAACATCCCCGAGGAAACCAGCAGAAAGTCACCAGGGGCCTCAAGTGAGACTGACCTTGAACATGGAAAAAGATACCATATCCTCTGAAACAGAAAGATATGAGGGAAAAACAGATTTCTACACTAGAGCTTTCTCACACTGATAGATTAACTTATGGACTCGCAAATGCAAGTATTTAAAATCTGCTAATTAATTGTTACGTGCTATTATTTTATGTATTGTTTCAACACTTCTTGAATGGACATTTTCAGGAAGGCAAAATACATTCTTTCTGGCCTTCTGATCTACATTTCTATCATATTACTCCTTAAAAGACATTAAGACCCTTAAGAATATAAACCTTGACCTTTTCTTACTTTATTTTTTAAAATAAATGATCTAGCAGAGAAGGGGAAATTGATGATGCATCAGAAAGAACCTGACTGGGGTTCTGACTAATTACTAGATAAGTAATAAGCAATGTCTTTGAGAAGTTGAGGGTTGGTGAGATTTAGGAGGCAAGTGGAGGGACTGGGCTAAAACAGGGAGGAATCATCAGTTTGTCCATCATATCCTCATCCGTTAAGTCACTTAAGACTTCTCAGCTATCAGACTGACTGTTGTGGTAACACAATGCTTGTGTTCAAATCACCCTCATTTTACTTAATAATGGCCCAGAGAAGCTGTAAAGTGCTTCCTTTAAGTGAAAAGGTGAAAGTTCTTGACTTAATAAGGAAAAATAAAATTGAGTGCTGATGTTGCTAAGATCTACGATAAGAACAAATCTATCTGTGAAACTGTGAAGAGGAAAAGAGAAATTTGTGCTAGTTTTGATGTTGAACCTCAAACTGCATAATAAGTGCTTAAGATGGAAAAGGCAATCAATTTGTACAATAAGATATTTTGAGAGAGAGAGGGAGAGATCACATTCACATAAACTTTATTACAGTACATGGTTATAATTGTTCTATTTTATTATTAGCTATTGCTGTTAATTTCTTACTGTGCCTAATTCATAAAATAAACTTTATCATACTTATGTATCCAGAGAAAACAACATAGTAAATATAGGGGTTAGGACTATCCGTGCTTATAGGCATCCACTCAGGGTCTTTGAACATATACCCCACAGGTAAGGGGGGAAACTGTATATGAATAACGGAAACAACATTTACTCTTGTATGTGCTATGAACTCCACCCAGCTCTATCCTGTTCTCCCCTGTTTAGTTTTTTCAATACACAGTTTGAAAAACAAGGGTCTAGAAAAGTGGAAGGAGGCATGGACTAGAGAGATGAAGTGGGACTGCCAGGCAGCAGGGAGGATCCACTCGAGATTAATGGGGATAAATTTCACGTGAGCCCAGTAGTCATGGTTGTAGGGTTACCCGTCATGTTCAGCTGCAAGGAGGCAGGCATGGAGTAGGCCTAGGAGAGTTAGGTTTAACTAGGACTGGGGTTTTCCAGGCACATGTGCTGAAGGATGAAGCAAGGGCATTGGGGAGCTGCAAGGGGGTTACTGTAATGTCAAAGCATGGAATCTAGGACAGGTAAGACTGTAACATGAGGTTAAGATAGAGAGTTAGAGAAGAAGAGGTGGTCAGTCAATGGACTGAAGGTCTGGTGGGGCTGGAAAAATGAGGACAGCACGTCAGAGAGAGTGAGCTAGCAAAACAGGATGCAATGGTGGGAAAGTAGGTGCTTGAAACTGAGATTAAGGTAGGAGCTAATTTTTGGTAAACACACAGGCAAGGCTGTGACCATGGGAGTGAATGACTGGGGTAAGGAAAAGGACAAGATCACTGGAGAAAAGGAGGTTAAGCAACCAAGAGCAGGGGATGTTGAAAAGATCATTTAGGGCTTCCCTGGTGGTGAAGTGGTTAAGAATCCACCTGCCAATGCAGGGGACATGGGTTCGAGCCCTGGTCTGGGAAGATGCCACATGCCACAGAGCAACTAAGCCCCTGTGCCACAACTGCTGAGCCTGTGCTCTAGAGCCCGCAAGCTACAACCACTGAGCCCAGGTGCCACAACTACTGAAGCCGGCACACCCAAAGCCTGTGCTCTGCAACAAGAGAAGCCACCGCAATGAGAAGCCTGCACACTGCAATGAAGAGTAGCCCCCGCTCACCACAACTAGAGAAAGCCTGCGCGCCGCAACAAAGACCCAATGCAGACAAAAATAAATAAATAAATTTATTTTTTTAAAAAAAAAGATCATTTATCTGGATCCTGAAATAACCAATGATTGTCACAGGAATTTAAGAAAATGGCAGTGAGCCAGGAGCTAAAAATATTAAAGAAATGAGGAGGAGGGACCAGAAGTAGAGGACCACAGCAAGCAGGGGCTGTAGAATAATCTGATGGCGAGGAGTTCAAAGCTGGATTTGGGGAGGTGGAAGGGAACATGGTCAGGGATGGCAGTGAGGAGCCGGCAGGCACCTCCTGCCCCTCCAAGCCCAGTGGTAAGAAGAGTGCAGGAGGGAAGGCAGCACGAGGGAGAGGATCAGGGAAGCAGGGTCCTCACGCATGAGCCAGGTTTCCATTGAGCGAAGAAGTAAAAAGAATGACATACACATTTTGCAGATGGCAGATCTTGAGTTCTGAAGAGCACAGGTAGGTAGAAAGAGAAGAGGAATAGGCCTGGTTAGCAGATGTACGGAGCCATGTGAGGATGAACATCTTGTAACTGACTGAAGAAAGAAAACTAAAAAGAGTGAAATTCTGCCATTTTCAGCAACGTGGATGGACCTAGAGAATATTATGCTTAGTGAAATGTCAGACAAAAGCAAACCCTGTATGATATCACTTACAGGCAGAATCTAAAAATAATACAAATGAATGAACATAGCAAAGCAGAAACGGACTAACAGATACAGAAAACAAACTAAGGGTCACCAGTGGGGAGTGGGGAGGGAGGAGGAGCAAGACTGGGGTAGGGGATTAAGAGAAACAAACTACTATGTATAAAATAAATAAGCAACAACAATACATTGTACAGCACAGGGAATAACAGCTATTATCTTGTAATAACTTTTAACATAAAAATACTGAATCACTATGCTGTATACCTGAAACTAATATTATAAATCAACTGTACTTCAATATAAAAAGAAAACTAAATAAATCTAATAATTCAATTTAAATGCACTTCATTTACATGAATGCCAGGTCTTTTAACTAAGTGATAGGGAAAACTGCTTTGATTCTGCTTTCCTTTAGAAGGTGTCAGCGTAGTCACCATTCATATTACATTCTTTACCACCGTCTGACCTCTCATTGTCTATCAAACAGATCATTCTCATTCTTCAGTACTCTTCGTTTTTTACCCATCAATAAATGCAGTAAAATTAACAATAGAGTTGACTTTCCTAGAGAGGATAACCTTTTCACTTAACATTAACTCAAGAACCAAATGAACTTTCCGGGCTCCCCTGGTGGCGCAGTGGTTGAGAGTCCGCCTGCCGATGCAGGGGACGCGGGTTCGTGCCCCGGTCCGGGAAGATCCCATGTGCCGCGGAGCGGCTGGGCCCATAAGCCATGGCCGCTGAGCCTGCGCGTCTGGAGCCTGTGCTCCGCAACGGGAGAGGCCACAACGGTGAGAGGCCCGCGTACCGCAAAAAAAAAAAAAAAAAAAAAAAGAACCAAATGAACTTTCCATTAGAAAGCTGTTGATCAAACACAAATACCAAACTAAAACGGTGGAAGTCTGGTACCAATTAATATACTTCAAAGAAAATCTAAACTTATTACAGAGTTCCCACAGAACCACCTAAATTTCACCCAAGAACATGGAAGCATTCATCAAAAAAATTTTAAAGTCTTGCTTTGTCATACTGTCATGAGAATACAACATGGGGGCACCCCCAGGGCTCCCGCGATCCAAGCCCTCATACCACCTCTGTGCCAGGTCCTCACAGGGGCAGACCCAAGAGCTCCAAAGCAGCCTCAGGACCAGACTCCTGTGGGTGGACCACATGCAGAAGTGGGGATAAAACCAAAGCTGAACCCCAGGGACAGGGCGACTAATGAAGGTGATCGAAAATCCTTCCATCAGCTGTACAAGCTACAGATTAAATCCCAATGATCAGTTAGGTAGACCCTGTGTCTATGAAATACTGAGTAGACCGTGAGTGTACCCACAAATGAAAATGGTCTCGCTCTGGCAGCTGTAGACTTTGGGGACAGTACATGCAGGAACTGGGCCAGATCGGAGTCTGAGTGGTCCCCACAGGGCCGGCGGCAGGTCCAGAGACCAGCCCAGAGGCGGGGACAGCCTCTTGGAGAGGTGGAGGTGGGCTGTGGCTCATGGCGTGTGCAAGAATGCCAGGGAAACATAGTATTACTAATATTTTTATTATATTTTGATTAATTCTGTTGTTGGTTCTGGCTCTTTTCAGTTTTTTGTTTGTTGTTGTTTTAGCATTTTTTAAATATTATTTAGTCTTTTAGGATCGTTGTGTTTTATAACATATTTTTTATTTTTATTTCTAGTTTTACTTGCTTTTCTGTTGTTCTGTGTTTTTTCCCTTTTTAAAAAATCATTTTTATTGGTTCTGTTTCTTTGCTTTATTCTTCAGTTGGCACACTCTTTTGGCGTTGTTTTTAGATTTTGTGTTTTTGTTAGTTCTGATTATAATTGTTTGATTTCATTTTGGGGTTCCTCAGTTTAATTGTTCTCTTGCTTTTTGTTTTATTTGGGTCTGTTTTTGTTTCTTTTGCGTGTGTGTGTGTGTGTGTGTGTGTGTGTGTGTGTTTCCTTGTTTCTGTTTTTGTTTGTTTGATTTTGTTTTTACCATTT
>RJWK010027068.1:0-26659 GCA_004363435.1 Platanista minor
TGATACTCATAATAATCACAATGCCTAATATTTATTTTGAAGACTTATGTCCCAGTCTCAATTCCAAGAGCTTTTTGTGTCCTATTTTATTTAATCCTCTGATACCCCTATAAGTTAGGTACAGTTATTATCCATATTTTACACATGAAGAACTGAAACTCAGGGTAGCAAGCACAGCCTGGAGAGATTCCTGATGCACTGTCAATGGCCTTTTTACCTGTTTCCGTTGGTAATCACCTTTCCTTTCCATTTACTTATTCTTTTTTATCACCGGTTTTACAGCCTATTGTCATCATATAGAACACCATAAGAGGAAGTTACATTGCTTTTATTCCATGTTTCATATGTACATATTCTCTCATAAGCTATGTCTGAAAGTGGCTGCTCCGTTATTACATTGTCCAGAATATATTATAAACATGCAGTCGTAAATATATCATCTAAAGCAGAAGGGAAGAGATAGAAGAAGAAAAGGGAAGTAAAGAAGGGGAAAGAAGAGAGGGAAAAAAGAAAAAAGGAACAAAATTTATCTAAACTCTAGATTTGGAAAAAAGATATTTTGTTTCATTTTTACAATTAAATACAGATCTTCCATCACAAAGCAAAATCCTTCATTCCAAGTATATGAATAGATTGGTACTTTAAAAAAAATCTCCATCTGGTTAACTTCAGGATGAAGAAGAAAATAGGATAGGATCTTTTCTGGCTCTGGAGCCTTTGCAATTTCATCTGTCTGAGATTTGGGCTTGTTTTTCACTCATTTCAAGCTTGTGCTGCTGCTATTTATTTCCTCTCAGAAGGGCACGTACCCCATTCCCATGGATGATTTACTTCAGTTCACCAAACACCCATCAAAGATTGTCTCGTGCTTGTTGATACACTCTCCAGAAAGTTTTGCAAAAACCATCACTTTTTGCCCAGGCTTTTTCCACAGAGCACCAACTGGTACAGTCACTGTGTCCAGATGCTGAAGCTTATTTCCAACTGGACCTCAGCCATCCCTCTCTCCAAACACTCTTCTCTGTCTTACTTGAAGTCATTTTTATTGGGGGAGGCATGGGGTAAGAGAGCCTAAGACAGTTTCCTAAGCTGCCCCTATGGTGAAATTGCCTTTCTGGGACAATTGGGCTCGGTGGGGAGTTACCTTTGAATTTTTTGAAGCCAGAGTTTAAATTTATAAATTTGGGCCACAGGGTCATAATGTTTGCAGGGTTCTAGCTCTTGGAGTTTTAGAATTGGTGCATTGCGAGTGCCTATCTGCCTCCTTCCTTATCACCAAAGCCCCTCAGCCTGGGGCTAGCTTCAGGGGGTTCAGCCAGCTCTTCCATATGAAGAGCTTGCTGTGTACTCAGTGCTGTCCAGGTTAGAGGTAGTGATGCCATCCCTTCATTCAGTCACTCTTTCCAGCATGTTACAGAGATTACCTGAGGGATTACTCTGGGCCAGGCAAGAATATGGTCACACATGATTCCTGTTCTCCAGTGGCTTATCATCTAGTGGGAAAGTTGGATATGGAACTGACAATGATAATTTATTGTAGCACATAAAAGTAGATTGCACTACCCCTACAGCCGACTGGGAGAATCTGTTCTGTGCTCAGCACATTGAGGCCCTCATGAAGATTCAGGATTTCATCTGATCTTCACAGCATGTCTATGTGGTCAGTTTTACTAGTGACTAAGGCTCAGAACAGTGAGGTAACTTGATCAAGGTCTTAACAGTTGTAAATGGGGAGAGCCTTGATTCAAACCCAAGTCAGCTACTGGAAGCCCCAGATCTTTCCAGAATTGAACCTGACTTTTATAGGGCTGCCTTTCTGAATTTTTCTTACAGTTCTCTGTAGACTTCCTTGAGAAGCAATTATTGTATCAGTTAGTGTGACTTTCTTATCAAGTGTATTAAAGCACATATAGTTGGCAGGCTTTGTAAGGCCATGAGAGAGAAACTTATGTGTATCAGCCTTGACAGGATCTAGGTATATAGACTTAGGTGTGTCCCCAGCATCTCACATTAGCTAATTGGAGTGACTTCATGGATACAAAGACCAGCTCTGCATAAACAGTTGCCTCCCTGTTCTCTCCTCCTGCCCAGGCTTTCACTGTATTTTTTGTACACCCACCTGGATTCCTGCACAGCTTCCTAATTACCTTACTCTTCCTATAAGGACACCAATTCTATCAGATTAGGGCCGCACCCTTATGATCTCATTCAACGTTAATTACCTCCATAATGTCTCTCTCCATCTCCAAATGCAGTTGTATTGGGGGTTGGGCTTCAACATCTGAATTTTGAAAGGATACAATTCAGTCCATAACAGTCATACGTATTTCAAAAAAGTTCTGAGAAACAAAGCATAAGCTTTTGTGTTTACCTACATATTTACTATTTCCATTGTTTTTTATTTCTTTATGAAAATTTAAGCTTCCACCTGGTATTTCCCTTCAGCTTGAAGAACTTCCTTCAGCATTTCTTTAGTTGTTGCAGGTCTACTGGCAAACAAACAAACAAACAAACAAAAACACACCTTCTTAGTTTTCTTTTTTTTTCCTTCAACACTTAAAGATGTCAATGTAGTGTATTCTGGCACCATTGTTTCTTATGAGAAGTCAGACATCATTTATTTTGTTCTTCCCCTATGTACAGTGTATCTTTTTTTCTCTGGCTACTTTTAAGATTTTCCCTTAATCTTACTTTTTATTATGGTGTGCCCAGATATTGTGTTTTGGAAATTTATCCTTCCTCCCCCAGGTTTGCTGTACTTTTTGAATTTGTAAATTCCTGTCTTTCACCAAGTTTGGGAAATCTTTAGCATGTATATATTTAAATGTCTTTTCTGCCCTATTTGCTCTTACTCCTCCTACTGTGACTCCAATTACACATTTTTAAGACCTTTGACTATTGTCCCATAGTCCCTGAGGGCTTCTGGGTTTTCTTTATTCCCCCCAATATTCCTCTCTCTTTCTCTCTCTGTCTCTCTCCCTCTCTCTCTCTCAATTAGACACTCTCTATTGGTCTTTTTTCAAGTTCATTGACTCTTCTGTCTGCAATCTCCAACCAGCTCATGGACCCATACATTTCAGATATTATATTTATCAATATGGGAATTTCTACTTTTTAATCGTTTCCATTTCTTTGCCATCTCCTATCTGTTTGTTAGTTATGAGAGTGTTATCCTTTACATCCTTAAGCATTGTTAAATTACTAGCTTTAAAATTCTTGTCTTCTAACATCTGTGTTATCTCAGGGTTATTGCCCATTAAATGGCTGTTCTCTTAAGTAAGAATTACATTTTCCTGTTTCTTCATATGTCTGGTAATTTTGATGCATATCTTGAACATTGTAATTGATGTATTGTAGAGACAGTGGATTATTCTTATTTCTCTCAAGAGTATTTTTTTTAAGCAGGTAATTTAATGATTACTCAAACTCCAAGTTTTGTCTCTCCTTTGTTGAGTTCTTTAAGCCTTAGTTGGGCTACTTATTATATAATTCAGAGATTATCCAGAGATTAAGCTAACCTTTATGCATAGTGTTGAGCTCCCTTTCTATGTCTCTCTCCTTTCTGAGATCTCCCTACCTTTTATTTTCTAGTTGCTATGGTGGCATTGAACTCTGACCTCTCGTTTCTTAGCTATGAAGACTGCATATTTCTATCTATCTGAGTATTAGCTGTCCTGCATGGCACTGATTAGGGCCTGCCCTCAGGCAAAAATCTGTAAAATCAAGAGACACATATAAAACTGTTTTTTCCTTTAATGTGTCTATTCCTTCTCCATTTCTACCTGGCTGTGGTCACTTTCCAGTATCTTCAGAGAATTGTTTGATATATTTTGATCAGCATTTATAATTGTTATCTGGGAAAGAATTCATATGATAAGAACTGTTTAGCCATTTTAAGAAGTGGAACTGGGCAGAGGGGTGGTGGTAGTGGGATGCATTGGGAGACTGGGATTGACATGTATACACTAATATGTATAAAATAGATAACTAATAAGAATGTGCTGTATAAAAATAATAAAATAAAACTTTTTAAAAAAAGAAAAATATTTCAGATGTGGAAAAAACAATATACTAGCTTCAGAATTTTTAAAAAGGCAAAATTAAAATGAATAAACATTTAATGAAAAGTCTCCAAAAAAAAACAGAAGTGGAACTCCTGAATGATTTCTTTTAAAGCAAATAAGATTATGTTTCTTCCCTGATTAAAACCCTTCTGTTGGCAATCTGTATGTCTTCTTTAGAAAAATGTCTGTTTAGGTCTTCTGCCCATTTTTGGATTGGGTTGTTTGTTTTTTTGATATTGAGTTGTATGAGCTGTTTGCATATTTTGGAGACTAATCCCTTATTGGTCACAACGTTTGCAAATATTTTCTCCCATTCTGTAGGTTGTCTTTTCGTTTTGTTGATGGTTTCCTTTGCTGTGCAAAGGCTTTTAGGTTTGATTAGGTCCCATTTGTTTATTTTTGCTTTTATTTCTTTTGCCTTGAGAGACTGATCTAAGAAAACGTATTGCTATGATTTATGTCAAAGAATGCCTGTGTCCTCTTCTAGGATTTTTATGGTGTCACGTTTTACATTTAGGTCTTTAAACCATTTTGAGTTTATTTTTGTATATGGTGTGAGGGAGTGTTCCAATTTCACTGCAGTCAGAATAGCTATCATCAAAAAGTCTACAGATAGGGCTTCCCTGGTGGTGCAGTGGTTGAGAGTCTGCCTGCCGATGCAGGGTACACGGGTTCGTGCCCCGGTCCGGGAAGACCCCACATGCCGCAGAGTGGCTGGGCCTGTGAGCCGTGGCTGCTGAGCCTGCGCGTCCGGAGCCTGTGCTCCACAACGGGAGAGGCCACAACAGTGAGAGGCCCTCATACCACACACACAAAAAAAAAAAAAAAGTCTACCAATAATAAATGCTGTAGAGGGTGTGGAGAAAAGGGAACCCTCATACACTGTTGGTGGGAATGTATTTAAATTGGTGCAGCCATTATGGAAAATAGTATGGAGGTTCCTTAAAAAGCTAAAAATAGAGCTACCATATGATCTAGCAATCCTGCTCCTGGGTATATATCCAGAAAAAAGAAAATGCTAATTCAAAAAGATACATGCACCCCAATGTTCATAACAGCACTATTTACAATAGCCAAGACATGGAAACCACCCAAGTGCCCATCAACAGGTGATTGGCTTAAGAAGATGTGGTGTGTGTATATATATATATACACACACACACACAATGGAATATTATTCAACCATAAAAAAGAATGAAATATTGCCATTTGCAGCAACATGATGGACCCAGAAAATATTATACTTAGTGAAGTAAATCAGACAGAGAAAAACAAATACTCTCTCACTTATATGTAGAATCTAAAAAATAATACAAATTAATATATATACAAAATATAAACAGACTCACAGACATAGAAAACAAAGTTATGGCTACCAAAGTTATGGAGGGAGGGACAAATTAGGAGTATGGCATTAACAGATACAAACTACTATAACCTAAAATAGATAAGCAACAAGGACTTACTGTATAACACAGGAACTATACTCAATCCTTGTAATAACCTATAATGGAATATAATAAAAAAAAATGAATCACTATGCTGTAAACCTGAAACTAAGAAAATACTGTAAATCAGCTGTACTTCAATTTTAAAAAATCTTTCTGTATACTCTCATAGTACTTAGAATAAAATCTAAAGCCTTTGCCATGGCCTGCTTGATTTTCTCTACTTTCTACCTCTCTGTCCTCATCTTATACAACTTTCCTACTTACTTACTCCAGTCTAGTCTCATTGGACTCCTGTCAATTCCTAGGACATATGAAGCTCTTTGCTACTACAGAATCTTTGCATTTGTCATTCTCTTTACTTGGAAATTGTTGTTTCTTTCTTTTTTTTTCATGTTTTAGCTTAAATTTCACCCTCAGGTCTTTCCTGAACCCTCTATCTAAAATCATTGTTCATATTACAGTAACTTATCTATTTCCTTCAAAGAACTAATCACTGTCTTTAATTATTATATGTATTTGTTGACTCTATACGTCAATAGAATATAATCTCTGAGTGGACAGAAAGTACACCTACCTTAATTGCTACTGAATCCCCGGTGCTTACTGACTATGACCAGAACAGAGTAGGTGTTCAATTAACATTCATTAAATCTATAAAACCTTATCAGTCTAGACTATATTTGAGTATTGGGATACCGTTTTCCCTTCATAAGGCAGAGCTTTGTGAAAGCGACGACTTCTATTTGTCTTTGTATCCTGAATTATTAGAATGATGCCTAGCACAAAGTAGACATATATCACGTTAGTTTCATGAATAAGTGAACTAACAAACTGTAAAAATGAACAAAGCTACCAATTTTGATGGTGAATGAAATTGACTAAACTAGCCCTGCATTAAATCATAATTGATCAACTTGTAAGAGAAATTGTCCTATGTAAAGCTTATATTAAAGTTGTAAAAAAAAAAAAAAAAAAAAAAAAAGAACACAAAACACATAGTTTATATTTTCCTCTCAGGAATGTTTGTTGTTCCTAGGAACTGTTTGGTATTGAAACTCTCAGTCCTTTCCAGCAGTATAAAAAAAATTGTCTAGATTGGGCTTGCTTCTTTCATTAGATTTTCAAGAGAATTTCAAAGCTGGGAAAAATCAGGCAAAATGTTTTTGCTTTGAGATAAGGAGATTAGATAAGCAAAGAGTTGAAATAGCTTAGATGAATAAGTGACATTACAGGTAAATACAAATGGGAAAAAAGTAGTTGTCACAAGTGATGAACATTGCTCTGAGCCTAATGATTGTTTTACCTCTAAAGAAGGAAAAAGACAGCCTCAAGACTAACAGATAGTCTTGGTGGCACAGTGATTAAGAACCCGCCTGCCAATGCAGGGGACACGGGTTCGAGCCCTGGTCCAGGAAGACCCCACATGTCCCAGAGCAACTAAGCCCGTGTGCCACAACTACTGAGCCTGTGCTCTAGAGCCCATGAGGCACAACTACGGAGCCCAAGAGCCACAACTCCTGAGCCCACGAACCACAACTACTGAGCCCGTGCTCCACAACAAGAGAAGCCATTGCAGTGAGAAGCCCACGCACCACAACGAAGAATAGCCGCCCCCCGCCCCCGCTGCAACTAGAGAAAGCCTGCGCGCAGCAGCAAAGACCCAACACAGCCAAAAGTAAATAAATAAATACAATTTAAAAAAGAGAGCAGATTGCTCCATCTCCTATTTAAAAAAAAAAAAAAAAAAAAGACTAATAGATAAAACTGATTTTAATAGAGAAAAACCCATCAAGCATTAAGATAGCTTTGTCTTAGCAAAATGATCATGGAACCTAAAATTCTTAAATTTTAAATTTGCCTTTGTAATGTGTTTTTCTTGCCTGTAAACTCTTTGCCAATGGTTTTGCTATCTCAGGCGGTACAGTTCTCTGTATAATTTTACAGACTCTTGCCTACTTGTCGTATTAACTTATTCAGTGTTTTAGAGAGAGAATTAGAAATGGTCTTGTCCAAGGTCATGCCCTGAGCCACAGTTGAGCTCAGGTCTCAGGAGTCCTTGTCTGCGTTCTCTCCGTCATATCAAGGGTCAAAAACGCAAATGCTTAAAGGAGTCAGACAGACAGCATAAATGAATAAACAGACCAGGCAAAGAGGTATTTTTTACTTCTACAGAGAAGTTTCTCTTTTCAGCTCTCAGTACTCTCAGGCTGAATTCCATGTTCCCTCCTTTGACAGAGAGATGGGCATAGAGAAATAGATTACTACTACAAGTAAAACATTAGTGCCATCATGATGATAAATTGAGTGGTGGTGCCTCTCACAAACTGGAGGGTGCAGGCCTGTCTGAAGGGATCAGTCACCACTCAGCTCCAGCTGACCCTTGCCATGGGGGAATATGGTGACCCAGTGTTTCACATTCACCAGTTCTTCAAGAGAAACCAAAATCTGGACTTAAAGTGAAATCTCCCGGTTTTAAAATATTGGCTCATTTTTAAAAACATTATATATCCCACGGAAAATACATCTGTGGGCCAGATGCCACCTCATACCACCCATGTATGATCTCTGTGTTATACTGTATTGCATTTCTATTTTTCCCATGTTCCAAATACAGGTGCCACCTTAACAAGGAAATGCCAAAAAACCCCACAATTCAGTTATGTATTGTAAGGTGGCCTTTTCCTCTTGATCCTGACCTGAAAGCCATCCTAAAGATCTGACTCCACCCAGCTTAAGCTTCCTACCTATCCAAATAGCTTGTAGCCTTTTCTGCCTACTCCTACAGCTGCCAGCTCTCAGAGCTGAAATCTCAGAAGATGGAGGAAACAAGAAAAGAGTCATAGAGTCAAGACAGTTATAGTCAGGATATATATTTCTAAGGCAGCCACTTGGCAAATATAGTTATTGTGGTCACACTTGTCATTTCATTGGGAAGCAAATAACCACTTAATGGGATGCTGTGATCTTCTATACTGTGCTAAATGCATTAGAGAACAGAAGTAGAAAGATCAACCCTTGGAACAGGCACTCCAGGCTTTGGAAATGAGTACTCAGTTATTTGACAGACTGACTCCTTCTTTGTTAAACAGGGTGGGCCTTTGCCATCAAATGCTGTGGAACAAAGAAAAAAAAAAAAAACTGCAGCTGACCTTATAAGATCTTGTTCTTCCAACCATTTTTACTCTTTTGGTGGTACGTCCTTCTCTTTAATAATAGGTGTTATGATCTAAAAGCCACCTGTATATCACTCACTGCACCCTTCCCTGCAAAGCAAATTTTACTGTCCACATTTTACAGTTGTAAGAGAAGAGGCTCTGAGAGGTCAGGTAACTTAGGTAGCAGAGAACATAGGTATAGACCATGAGTTTTGAACCTAAGTCTGTTTCCAAAGCCCGTGTTTTCAGCTACTGTCTTAAAATGTAGATTTTATTATTATTCAGATATGATGAGGCCAGCAGATCAGGAGGTGATTGCCACTGAAAGGATAGTTTGTTACTCACAGTTCTCAAGAAGAGGGGGCCGGCTAAACCATGCAGGGCCAAATGGGAAGCACTAAGGTTGTCCCTAGTTGTCTGGTAACTGGCTCTGGGGTGATTAGAGCAGGGAAATAGAGGAGGTGGTGAGGAGGTGTGCTCTGTGTTAGTCAGTTTGCATATGAAAGGCATGCTCACAGGCCAGTGGAGTCCTTTACTATCTCTAGGAATTGGCTAGCCCTGGAAAGGGCAGTCTCTCCAGGGTCAACAGGGCCCCAGATCCCAAAGCATCACAAATACAGAAAAATAAAAAGACATGATTAAAACAACCACATTTCTTTTCTTAGACCCAAAAGTTCAAAGTCATCCTTTCACTCTGATTTTCTTATGCTCTGCAACTATTCAATCACTAAGTTTTGTTTTCTTTTCTTCAAAATGTGTCTCATTCATTCTTTCGAGATGCCAGGCATTGTAGACACTGAAGAATGGGAAATAATGAGGCTTTTGATTTAAAAGAGCTCAGAGCGTAAGGTAAGAGATAGACATATAAACTAATAGTTATTGAAGAACTTGATAAATGCTGCAATAGAGCAAGGACAGGGGATATTCGTGCCTTGTACTCCCAGTGTCAGCCTCTGAGCCCTGTCTGTGTTTCCTACCCTCTGTGCCTAGTCATCTCCCCATTGTACATACCCTACTGGGTTAATTTTCCTTAACTTGTCATTATTTTGCTCCACAAATCGAAATAATTTCCTGTGGCCTACAATTCAGTAAAACAATAGTCACTTACCTGACTTTTAAGAACCACTGTCTGGGGCTTCCCTGGTGGCGCAGTGGTTGAGAGTCTGCCTGCCGAGGCAGGGGACACGGGTTCGTGCCCCGGTCCGGGAAGATCCCACATGCCGCGGAGCAGCTGGGCCCGTGAGCCATGGCCGCTGAGCCTGCGCATCCGGAGCCTGTGCTCCGTAACGGGAGAGGCCACAACAGTGAGAGGCCCGCGTACCGCAAAAAAAAAAAAAAAAAAAAGAACCACTGTGTGTCCATACTCTCCTCATGCATCCATATTTTCACCACTTCATTTATTCTCTCATTTGACATACAATTACCCTCTGACCAATGCGTGCCCCACACAAACAGACACAAATATAAAGCGCGGTAAGTGCTCCCAAGAAGTACATGGTATTCTGTGGGCACGTGGTCCATTATGGTTTGTACATCCCACATTTATCCAACAAATACTTAATGAGCATCTATAATATGCCAGTCTCAGGGCTAGACCAGTCTTCTTATTGTCTATACCCAGATTTGTCTTTCCATCTTCAGATCTCTACTCATCACAGCCTCCTTTCTGGAATCTCTTGCCCCTAGCCCTTTACTCCTCCAAACTGCCTGTTCTTGGCAATTATTATATATACAACTATATAATAATTGCCAAATATTATATATACAACTATACAGTAATTGCCAAACTACTAACTTCTTGCTTTATGCTATTATGTATTGTATGTATTTCTTATTTTCCACTCTATCCCAGAGCCTAGTCCCAGTACCTGGTGTATTAGGCATTCGGTAAATACCAAATAACTGCATTCATGCATATGGGACACATGCTAGCTTCTGTGCTTCCTCCGGGAAGCTCATTTAAATCTCCCTTCTCTGACCTCCTAAAGCACTTCCCATAGAAGCTAGCATCAAATCAAGTAATGGCTTTAATTATCCGTTATTGATGCCAGTGGCTTCATTGTGATGCTCCGACTGGATTGCAAACTCTTTAAGGTCCAAACTGTGCCTCATTGCAGTAACCCAAAACTGAACCTTCAGCAAGTAAATATTCAAAACCTGGATGATTTTCTTTCCATTGAAATCACCAGTTGCTTTGGTATTATTTTGACACATTTCTGCAACACTACACAAATGGAATTTGACAACTTATACCTGGAAGTTGAGTAGACAGTGTGACATGGTAGTTAAGCCCAAGGACTTTAGATACAGAGAGACCTCAGTTTGAGACCTAGATCTGTCACTTACTCCCCTGTGACCTTAGGCAAGTTACTTAATCTCTTCTAGTCCTAGTTTTCTCATCTCCATGGTGGCTAATAGTATCTTCTTCATGGGAATGTTGTAAGAAATAAATGAGATAATGTATGTAAAATGCATAGCTTAGTATTGGTATATGATAAATGAGTCAATAAATTTTAGGTGATATCATTTATTCTGTTCTTGGCATTATGGTAGGCAAGCTCTATGTCGCAGAAATCCTGTTTTAAAAGGAGACTAGGATGGGGTAAGGGGGAGAGGAGGTCACTGAAGCTCAGAGCAGTTAAGTGACTTGCACAAAGTCACATAGCTAATTAGTATCAGAGCCAGAACCCAGACCCAGCCTCGGTGACCCCAGAACAAAATCTTGTCCTCTTTACACAGACCTGACGCTCAGGAAGCATGCTCAGAGAAACTATCTCCATGAGGCCACAATAACCGGTCTGTTCGTAGTTTGAATGAAAATAAATAGGTCAAAATAGTTGTTTTGGAGATTCACATAAACGTTGAGACAATACACAGATTAGGTTCAGGAACTCAAGCCCATCGTTGGGTGTGTTTTAGCAAGCAGAGTCACAGCATGGGGAAACACATCCCTTCCTGATGCATAGTGCATATTATTTTGTTTAGAGCCACCAAGTGGGTTAAGGAATAAATCCTAGACGTGGAATTTCAAATGAGAAGATGGTTGTCTGCAGAGCTCAGACATTTCTGTCCTTGGAGAGCTCTGTCCCAGTTTCCCATGCGATAACTTCTCAGTCAGGGGAGATTCTCTTGACAGCTCTGGGGCAACTCTTTTTTTGTGTTTTTTAAACTGGAACTCCCGCCTCATAGACTCTTTCACTCAACTTCTCCATTAGTAAGACACAGAGAATAATTCAAGGTCTGACATTGCCCTGGGGTAACAGTGTGGGGTAACCGGAGGGGGAGATGATGTAATCCAGAGGTCAGTGCTTTTAACACCCAGGCCGGCCCCCTCTACCCCATTTACCCTGAGTTACACCTCCTTCTCATGCCTCTGTCAAACCTCATTCTTGGACCTGATACTACCTGCTGCTACCAGTTCAGCCTTGGGAGTTTCTTTTCCTGCTGTTCTTCTCTTTAAACTTCTTTGTTTTTTAAATCCAAGAGGCCAGCAGTTGGTTAAACAAAGCTAGATTTCTGAAAGAGCTGAGACACTCTTGCTGAGTTAGCATTTTAACATTCTTGGATCCTCTGCAGACAAAGAATTGAAAGAAACAGACATTTTAATATATCTTCTTCTGGCTTTATCATAGACTAGAGAAGCTATAAAATTGACCCATCTCTCTTGTTTTTCAGATAGATCACATGGTGCAGGGCCATGCTGCCTTCCCTGAACTACAAGCCAAGGCCGCAGCCAGGTAACAGCTCTCTCTGTTCTCTACAGTTTTCCATGCCTGACCACATTAGGGGCACTGACTTTAGGCAGCTGCATGATTTTCAGATCCTGTGAGCAATGAAAATGCCTGGCAGTACTTGGTTATAAGATAGTCATCTGGATGATCCAGGACATACATGTATTAATCTTCAAAACAATCTAAGAGAATTCACAAAAAAACTAGGGATCCTCCAAGAATATGCTAGTAATCATGGTTGAGAAGCTCTGACATAGAAGAAAGAACATGGATTTTTTGAGTCGAAGTTTCTTGGACTCAACTCCAGTTTTTCTTCTTAATAACTATGTGACCTTGGGCAAGTTATTCAACTTCTTTTTTTTTTTTTTTTTTTGCAGTACGCGGGCCTCTCACTGTTGTGGCCTCTCCCATTGCGGAGCACAGGCTCTGGGCGTGCAGGCTCAGTGGCCATGGCTCACGGGCCCAGCCGCTCCGCGGCACGTGGGATCTTCCCGGACCGGGGCACGAACCCGCGTCCCCTGCATCGGCAGGCGGATTCCCAACCACTGTGCCACCCGGGAAGCCCTATTCAACTTCTTTAAGGCTGTCTTTTCACCTGTGAAACAGGATAGTAACTGATAGGAGTGATTTCTAGAATATATTGTTAAGTGAAGAAAGCAGAGTATATTTTTTATTTATTATTTTTTTGGCTATGTTGGGTCTTTGTTGCTGCACACAGGCTTTCTCTAGTTGTGGCGGGCGGGGGCTACTCTTCATTGTGGTGCGTGGGCTTCTCATCGTGGTGGCTTCTCTTGTTGTGGAGCACGAACGAGCCCTAGGTGCGTGAGCTTCAGTAGCTGTGGCACACAGGCTTAGTTGCTCCTCGGCATATGGGTTCTTCCCTCCCCAGGGTTCGAATCCATGTCCCCTGCGTTGGCAGGTGGATTCTTAACCACTGCACCACCAGGGAAGTCCATAAAGGAGTGTTTATAATATACTCTTTTTTATGTAAAAAGAAGGTGATATAAGAAAATATATGTGTATCTACTCATTTATGCAAAAGAAATATAGGGAAGTTAAACAAGAAACTAATGAGGTTGTTACCTATAGGAGGTGGGGTAGGAGTGGGATGGAAATAATGGGGAAATGGGAACAGGGTAGTAGGAGGGAGCGACACTTCTTTGAGTATACCTGTTTATATAACTCATACTCTTAGAATTATGATGATGCTTCATGTCCCCCTGAAAATAAATTAAAAAAGAGATAGATAGATAGATAGATAGATGGATGTGTGTGGTGGGGGTGAAATACAAACCGTGAAAAAATGAACCTATAGTATTAATAATAAATCATGTGATCATACTAATGGGGGTTTGGGAAAGAAAAGCATTAACCTAAGTAATTTCTACAAAATTATTAGCCAGTATGCTTCAAAGATTAGGAAACTTAAGGAATTACTAGAGAATTGTCCCAGATTTGAGGAGACTGAGATGCTACTACATCTAGAAACAATGTATGATCATGGGTTAGATCTTGGCCAGAAAAAAGCACATTAGTGGGGAAAACCCTCAACATTCAAGTAAGTATGGAGATTAGTAATAATGCTGTATTTATGTTAATTTCTTAGATGGTGAATATAGGGGAAGTCTGCATACTGGTTTTGCAATTTTTCTGTAAATCTAAAATTATTTTGAAATAAGAAGTTTGGAGAATAATTATTGAATGAATTTCATGATCATAATGCTTAGTAGTTGGGCTTTTTAACAAAAGTAAGGTATTTTATAATATTTTCAGAGAAACCCCATTCATGTAGCTAGTACCTGGCAAAAGGGAGATAGTCAAAGGTAGAGGTTACTATCCTAGATCCTGGAGCCAAATTGCCTGTCTCAGCTGCACCCTTTAGTAGCTTGTTACCCTGGACCATGTACTTAACCTCACTGTGCCTTAGTACTTCACTGTACAGGAAAATAATAACAGTAAACACCTCATGAGGTTGTTGAGAAAATTAAATGAATTCAAATAGTATCTGGGATATAGCAACAATTGCTGAGCTATAATAAGTATTCAGTAAATGGTAGTGGTAGTGATAAAAGTTGTTGTAGTTACTCGTATTAGACATTTCCATTCCACCAAGGGATGTCTGTTCTTATGGGGAGGCACAGCTGCACAGAGCAGAATGAAGTGCATACTGACTAGAATATAAACACTGTGTCATCAGGGTGTAGAGGAGGATTGATCCCACCAAGGAGTTCGCCACCAAGGAGAAAAGTTTCATAAGCTTTCCCTTCTAGGAGTCTCTAGTCACAATGTCATTACCATCTACAGGGATCATACCACTTAGCCAATAACTAGCACTTTAGTTGGATTAGAGACCACATAACCTAGAAGAGGGATGCCTAACCTCAGATCACCAGGGAACCCCTTAATTGTGTGCAGAGTTTTGTTGATTATATACTTATGCGTACATTTCTGGGAAGAGGGGCCATAGCTTTTATCAAATTCTTGAGGGGATCCAGCATTTTAAAGCCTCTAAGCCAAAGGAAAGAGCACAGATGTAGAGTTTAGAGATCTAGATTCAAATCTCAGCTCCCACATACATAGTTGTTTGAACCTTAGTTTCCTTATCAGAACATGGGATAGTAGACATGAGAGAACCAGCCATGGATAGCTCTGAGAATTTGTCTTGAGTTTACAGAAGCAGTGTATTTGGAAAGGCTTTGTAAGCTGTACGATGACAATGACAACAACCACTACTACTACTTCTACTACTATTACTAGTGATTATAAAAGAGGCAGACATTTTGGAGGGGATTGTTCTAGGGTTAAGCAGCAGATGTCAGTCATCCATCCCCTGCCTACCTTCTCATGGAGTAGCAAGAACACTGGACTGAGGTCTTGGCTTCTGGTACCAATTCTGCCATCAATGTCTTGGTGACTCAGTTTCCTCACCTATAAAATTACAATAATCCCACCCTGCTTAATTCATTTTCCAGGTGTTATGAGGATGAAAGTAGACCATGGAAATGCCAGTCTCTGAAGATCTTAGACCTCAACGCAAATCTAAGGGATAGGGTAGACTTTGCAATGAAATACTCAAAATGTCCAGAACTTTCTTCTGTAGCTGAACCTCATGTGAGTAGTTTTGATTGAAAATAGGAAGAAAGGGAGGATTTGTGGATTAGCATGTAAACCCAGAGAAACAGCAGCATAGGGTGGTCCACAAGCAGTAATTTATAGAATTCAATCTTAGAGTCAGACTGGATTTACATCCCACGTCTCTTCACATGCCAGCTGACTTCATCCCGCTTTCCAACTACCTCTCTGTATTTTTCCCTCTCTTTAGAGCTAAGTTGCTCCAAAGCATTGCCTGTGCTCGTGGACAGTTTCCTCACTCCTCCCTTGCCCACTCCAGTTTGATTCTGTCACCATCGGCCCCTGAAACATTTACTGTTCAGGTCCTCGGCGACCACAGGATGTCTTCCAGTCCCCTTCCTTGAGCTCTCAGCTCCATGTGGCACCAATGATCACTCCTTCTCCTTCCAACACTCTCTTTTCTTGGCTTTCCAGAATGTCACCCTCACCCAGTTTTACTTCTGTATCTCTGACTATTTCTTAGTCTCCTTTTCAGGCCTATGATCCTTTTCTCTATCACTAACAACAAAGTTCATCACAGCTACATTCTTGGACCTCTTCTCTCTTTGTGGTCTTTTCCGTGATCCCATCTACATTCTTGGCTTCATTTCCTTCTATATTTTGATGACTCTCAAAATTTTATCTCCAGTTCATATACTTAGTAGGCATTCAATATTGGTTCTCTTCCCTTCCAATTTCTTTTTATTGTCTTGCAAAGGAAAATGTGTCTCTATCTTATCAGATCTATAAATAGACTATATCAAGACTAGCACTCACTATGCTTCAGATCTTAGAAATAGGAATAGTTGTTATTAAGTGAAGTTAGTTATTTGGAAGGGACAACAAATCCCTTGGAATCAAAAACTGTATGCCTCTTGTGGTGCGACTTAGTGCTGTCTGCAAACAGCAATGCAGGTCACCCCTATCTCAGAGCTTAGCATCAGCAAACCCTATTTGAAACCATAGAAACAAGTGTTGATAAACAGATTGAGTATTTTATACTCTCGATTTACTGTAATCCTTCTAGGATTCATCCTGAAGAGACGCGTTCTGTGAGCTTATGAATTAAGTAAACAATAACTAGATGTACCCATGCATGTAAACGGCAACCGGAGTCTCTTTCTATGTAGGGCCAAATAGCCAGAGATGTTACTCCGTAGCCAGAGATCACCTTCCATTGATTATAACTTCAGCTCTTTTCCTCTAAACTGCCCATTATTGTCTTACTTTTCTTAAAGAATCTTTACCAGTGGTTCAGAATGAGGTTATGGTGATGGCACAGTTCGGTGGGAAGATGTTGGCATAATCCACAAGTGCTGGATTCAAGGTTGACAGCTTAGCCAAGGTTAAAATCCAGGTCCTCTGACTGTCTGATGAGTGTCTTATGAGCACTTACGGTATAACAGTGAACAAAGAAAAAAAAAAATCCCTGTTTTCATGGAAATTGTGCTCACACACATACACAGACATATACCTATATGTGCGTGTGTGTATGTTTATGTTTGTATGTATGGAGAGAGAGAGAGAGAGAGAGAGAGAGAGAGAGAGAGAGAGAGAGAGAGCAAGAGCACATACTCCAGGAATTGGTAAGCATTCTAAAGAAAAATAGAGATGAGTAAGGAGACATAGAATGACAAGAGGTGTTGGAGTGATGGATGGGAACTATTTCAGATGAAGAAGCCATCCTTGATGAGGTGGCACTCAAACAAGACTCTGAACTGAATAAAGAGAGATCAAGCCATGGTTATACGGAGGAGATCCCTTTAGCCCAAAGGAACAGCAAGTCCCAAGGCCGGGAAGCAGCAGCCAGCTGGCAAGCTCAGTGGACATTGAAAGGGCACTGTGACTGACCAAAGTGTGAGGGAGTGGGGGACAGATGAGAAGTAAAATTTAGCCAAGGGTCAAACCATGCGGGTCATTGTAGAAAGCTATAAGACCACTGCACTTTATTCAAGATTTTTGTTTTTGAACAGATGGAAGACACAGTCAGATTTACCTTTTTTTTTTTATGTTTTTTTTATTTTTGCGGTACGCGGGCCTCTCACTGTTGTGGCCTCTCCCGTTGCGGAGCACAGGCTCCGGACGCGCAGGCTCAGCGGCCATGGCTCACGGGCCCAGCCGCTCCGCGGCACGTGGGATCTTCCCGGACCGGGGCACGAACCCGTGTCCCCTGCGTCGGCAGGCGGACTCTCAACCACTGCGCCACCAAGGAAGCCCAGATTTACCTTTTAAAAGGATTACTTTGACTGCTCTGTGGAGAATAAACCAGACCATTGGTGGGGATGGAGGGTCAGTGGAAGACATGACTCCTGACCTCAGCAAGTTTATGGTCTACTGGAGGAGGAGGACTGGAGACAGAGAAGCCCAGCCTGTTCTGAGCTCCTTTTTCAGTGGTCACTGCAAGCAGTGGTCATTTCTCATTGTGATTCTGTTAATTTCCGGTCTCTCAGGGGTGCAAGGTTCTGCTAATTCCCATCCTCCTCTCTCAATCTGTCTTTCTTTTATCCCACTTTCCTTGGAGTGTTTTGTTATTCCTTTGAGAACAATCAACTTTTCTTGATATGATTTATTCTTCAAACCTCTTTTACTTCTGTGATTTCTGTAATCCCACTGAGGATCACTTTAAAAATGTACTGGTCCCCCATATGCCAAATCTCAGGGTATATCTAAATCTTCCCATTAAAATCTGTATAAATGCCCCCCGGCAACCCTGCCCAGAGCAAGAAAAGGAGAAAGGAAGACCAAGAACATTTTTTAAGAATTTTCAGTGTGCTTGGCACTGTGCTTAGTGATAGTTTTATATATGTGTGTGTGTGTATATATATATATATATATATATATATATATATATATATATATATAAAATCAAATTTAATTCTAGTTGAGGAAATGAGTATTATAGGGACTCCACTTCTAAACATTGTTTTCACTGTGCATTCTACTCTTGTGTTCTCAGATTGTTCCCTTGGCCTTTATGGCTTCTTCAACCTTGGTCCCTCAGTCTGACAGCTGGGTCCATCAGTCTATCCACAAGTATTGACTTAGGCTCCCCTGAGCTAGGACAATCATAGAACCAGGGTGATGATATTAACACCTTTCATCCCCTAGGGTGTGACAGGATAAACGGTAAATTCTTGATGTCTCTTGGATGAGAAATATTTTTCTAAATAGACGTAAGCTGGATATTACAATGCCTTTCTTTGGCTTCCGTTCTACAGGCGAGGATAAGAAAGTGTTCAGGGCACTGGGGTCCTCTCAAGACGACTGAGGGCTGTGCTGACTTAGGAAGTCAGTTCTTCATTTTCTGCCTCTCAGCAGATTCACTGTAGCCCAGCATAGTGCCTGGCACATGGGTGGAAGTGCAGGGTGGGGTGTCACAATATGCTTATTCCTTTGCTCCCTTCTGTGGGATATACCAGCACGCCTGGAAGGTTGTGTCCATATGACTCCAGAGATCTACTCTTTCGGCAGCTGTACTGAAATGAGAGGGAGAGGTAAAAATAACCTCTAATAGTCCATGCGGATCAATATTCATACATTCTACACTTCAGTAACCGTGTTGAGCACCTGGTGGGATGCATAAGGTGTGACTCTTTCCCAAAAGGAACTCAGATTCCGGCAATGGATACAGATAAAATTAAGAGGCAATTATCATACAGTGGAGGAAGGGCCATTCATTCATTTGATGGCTACTCTTGGGTGGTTCTGTGTGCCAAGTTCTCTGCTAGATTCTGAATGTATACTGGTGATGGTCTGCCTTCATGAAGCTTAAAGTCCAGAGGAGGCCATAGGCAGTTAACAAGTAAATGAACCCATAAATAAGTCTATGGCGACCAAACATGATATGAAAGAAACTAACAGAGTACGATGATAGACTATCAGGGAAACCCCATTTAGATGAGGTGGTCAGGGAAGCCCTAGCTGATGGAAGCACAGTTAAGATCTGAAGGATATAAATGAGCTAACCGTGTGAAGAGCAGAAGGGAAGAACACTAAAGGTTACCAAAGGGGAAAGGTTACTAAAGGGGAAAGAGGGGTCGGAGGGATAAATAAGGAGTTTGGGATTAGCAGATACAAACTACTAGACATAAGTAGATAAACAATAAGGTCCTACTGTGTGTGTGTGTGTGTGTGTGTGTGTGTGTATATATATATATATATACATACATACATACATATACATGTATCTGAATCACTGTGCTGTATATCGGGAACTAACACAACAATGTAAATCAACTATACTTCAATTAAAATTAAAAGATGAGTCTAGAACAGTGATAGCCATAGGCAGGTAAAGAAGAGAAGGAAGAGAATTCTAGGCAAGAGGGAGAAGAATAGGCAAACATTCAGAGGTTAAGACCTGCATATTTTGAAAAATTAGAAGTAGTTTAGTGTCACGAGAGCATGATGTGTACAGGGGTGAGGAGGGATGAAGAGTGGAGGACATGTCTGTAACATGGTACAATGTAGGGAGAGCTAGATAATGAAGAACATTATGCCAAACAAGGAAGTTTATACTTTATCTTGAGGACAATGGGGAGGAATCACTGAAGGTTTTAGATAAGTATGGAGTCATCATCAGAGTTGCATTTTAGACGAGCCGCCCAGGAAGGAGTGCAGAAAACCTAGTTGGAGGGGGCACAATTTCAAGACAGGAGATAAGTTAGAGGGCCAGTCCTCTAATCCAGACATTTGAAGAGGGCCTGCATAAAGTAGTAGCAGCTATGAGGGAGAAAAGCATGCTGGTTAGAGGAATATTTAAAATAATAAACTGACAGAACCTAGTCCAAAATTAAATTTGGAAACTGAGGGAAGGAGAGGAATCAAAAATGATACCCACTCTGACTCTGCCCCCAAAATGGTTGCTTGGGCAACCACTTAAATGAGGTTGCCTTTGGTCAAACCAAGGAGCATAGAAAGAAGAGTGAGTATATCAGAAAAGGTGATGTGTGACATATTAGACACTTTTTAATTGAGGTCCGTTTGGGCATCCAGGAGGAAGCATTTGATGGGTGCTTGGATATTTGACATGGAACTCATCATAGAGAAGTGAGCAGGAGATAAGGGCATATATTTGGAAGTCTTCAGCAATAGCTAGTTAACTGGAGCCCTGAAAGGAAGATGGGATCATCCAAAGGTATAGAAAGAATGAGAAGAGGGCCAAGGTCTCTGGGAGTCTTCATATACTTAAGGGACAAAGAGAGGAAGAGAAGCAGCTAGAAAACCAAAAGAGTATTGTCGCCTGGAAACAAGGGGATGAAAACAAATTAGTAAGAAGTGGCCAAGTGGTACAAAGTGCAAAAGACAGTTCAAGTAAAATAAAGGCAAATAATGGTCCATTGGAGACAGCAACAAAGCGGGGATTTCTCCTCACTGTGCAGCCAGTCTCAGTAGAATGGGGCGGGCAGAATACCTACTGCTGTGGGTCAAGGAGGAACTGGAGATAGTGTGGAAGCTTCTTTTCCAAGACTTTCTCTTACTCCGAGAAGAGGCACAAGTTCTTCTGTTAGACCACGTGTTCTGATTTGGGGGTTGAAAGTACGGTCACCATACTTTTGGGCATCCTGTGAATCCAAAGAATTAAATGGTTTATGGAGAAGGAAAGTAGAGGTGCCAGGGGTGCGGTCTGCATTGAAGACTGTGAGCCATAAAGTTTGAAACAAATCTTCCCTGACTCTAGAAGTGAATTTCCTGTGATGGAAAACAAGAGGGCACTATTTATTGATCAGCTATCACTTTATAATAGTACTCAGGACTCCATATTTAATCTTCATAGCCGCCTATAAGGTAAAAGTATTAACCCTGATATAGCAAAAAAGTAAACGAAGCTTGGAGAGGTTTAGTGTACCTGGTCAGATGCCTGGTATACAGTGAAGTTGCTTTGTGATTCTTGAAACTGTATTTTCTTCTTCATACACAACAGGACTAGGAAAGCAAGGATTTCTCTCTCTTAGAGAGGATAAATGAGTCTGGAGTTCATGAAGAAGAAGTAGACCTATCACTAGGAACAGTTAATATGTGATTCCCAAGCTGGAAGAGGGCAGACCGCCATTTGAGAAAGAATTGGTAAAACATACAAACTGAAACAAAGTCAAAACCAAAAAAGGCACCGTGCAAGGTTAAAATTATGTGAATAATGATGTGCATTTGTTATTTTAATGTTTTCCAAGTGCATTTCATTTTGAATGATATACTCAGATAGCGCACATGGTAAGGGATAATTGAAAAAACGTGCAGAAGAATGGCTGCATTCAAAGAATAAACATACAGCTGCGAGGAGGTTAGGAGTCAAAGGGGTAAGCGTATGCCCCATCCCCCAGGGACCTCATTAGTGCGCGAGTGGCCGTGTATGTAGAGGCTAAATGAATCTCACTGTTTGCAAAGACCCACAGTAAATGAGACAATGACAAATCAATAGTAATTAGGCCGATAGGTTCTTATTGACCCAGATGTCTGAAACCAAATGCCCTGCTCTGAGATTCCTTGAGAGACAAAAGATTTATAGACACGTGCTTCTTTTTTTTCTTTTTAAATCCCTTTAAGTGCAATGATGCTCTTCTGAAGTTCAGTGTTGCTAGAATTAGTGCAGACTTTTGACTTCTGGCTGGGAAGGATGTTCTTGTGGCCATCGTTGGCCGTGTGATTGTGTCGGACCAGGAGCAGAGAGAGCCGGGAGATAGAAAACCAGGGTGTGATCGTATTCTCCCCAGATATGTGGTTCTGGCCCTACCTTCTGTGGAGACCTCAGAGGATCCTTTCGTAACACTCTCAGAGAATCATTCTAAAACAGAGATTGAATGCAGGGCTTTGACAAATAATTCCTGGCTGGGGATACAGAAAACACGTGGATTCAGAATCACAGAGAGGGTTTAACTTTGGACTCGGTCACATGTCTACACTCCTTACTCCTCCCCTCTGTTAAAGGGGTGTTAGCGATGCTTGGCTCACTGGACTATGTTTGAAGGCCAGAGGAACAAGGTGCAGCAGTTGATGTTACTCTGTTCGGTGAGTCTTTTCCCAAGAAGATCTTCGTCTTCTAATATGATGTAGGACCGAAGATTTTTACAGACAGGGGTGAGGAGTCAGGGCAAGAAGCAAGGAGAGTGCCTGGTAGGTAGGGCTGCCCTGGCCTCCGCCCAGCACACTTCTCGCGCTTACACAGAACAGTTTTGTTTTTCTATATTTTCTATCTTGGAGTTCCTCATAGAGTTTTTATTTAACAGGTGTTTGAAAACCACTACTCGTTTGTTTCTTTCTTTACACCTCGTTTAGAAAACCTTTAGGGATTTCATGGGATCCAGAGGGACACTCATATTGTCACAAAACGAGAACTAGAAATCGCTGAGCTGCACTCCTAAAACATTTTAAATGTAAATAATAAAGATGATCTTACGTATCTTAGATATCAACCTCCCTTGGTCATTGATCTGCTATACTTTTTTTTCTACCATTATTCAAGCCATGTTTAAGGCTGTGGTTCCAAGGACACCAGTGGGAAGTGGCATGGGATGCCAACCCATCTTCTTCTAGAATTGTCAGTTCAAGAAAAGGAAGCACCTTTAAAGAGGGGAAGGGTAACGAACTTTTGTGGCATGCAGTGAGATTTCACCCAGTGAGGTATTTTATACCCATTATATGTATGGGAAAACTGAAGTTCAGAGAGGTTAAGTCACTGGCGCATGTTACCCAGCTAGGACAGGTAGAACCAGCACCTGAATGAAGGACTGCCTTGACTCCCAAGCCCCATCAATCATCTCTCTCCCTCTCAGGAAAATAGACTGAGAGAATGAGAAAGGTCATCTGACTCCCTCATTCTACACGTGAAGAAACGAAGGCTTAAAAAGAGAAAGAACTAGTGCAAGGTCATTTGGTAGGTTTGGGTTGGAAATCAAGCCTCCTAACTCCTGATCCTAATGCATTCACTCCATCATATCACTGCCCTTAGCAAACTCCTATCCTGAGTCGGGGAACCATCTCCATTCACCATCATATTAGTATTATAATTAGGAATACTGATTTTTTAAAATCCTTTACATACGTCCAGTAGTGTACGTTTTGCAAAATCCTGTATCTTCATCTACATAGTCTCCTTGGATCTTCACAAAACCCTATGAGGTCAGTTGGGCAGGGGTTATGATGGTTGTTTTTACAGATGTAAAGAGAGTGGTTCAGAAAGATTGAATAACTTTCTCACAGTAGTGGTTACACACCTACAATGGAGTAAAGCCATTCTTGGATCTGGTCTTCTGAGTCCAAACCTTTCCACCTTCCACCAGGACAGGCCTCCAATCCTTGATGAGAGTACAGTGTGATTTGAGAGTGTGGTTTGCCGATTTCTATGGGTTGGGGGTGGTTTTTTTGCTGAAGCTTTTGGGACCCTGCTTACTTTCTGGATCTGATATGGGAGTACAAATGATTTCTTTCTACAGAGCAATTTGCTCTGTGACCCTACCCACCCCCCCCCCCTTTTAAAAACAAAATCCACTTCTCTTCCAGATGCCAGAGTATATATGCATATTTGAACAGTCACCTGGATCTGATTAAGAAGGCTCAGCCCGTGGGTTTCCTCACTGTTGATTTACATGTTTGGCCAGATTTCCATGGCAACCGGTCTCCCTTAGCAGATCTGACACTAAAGGGCATGGTAAGTAACAGTCAGTCCTTGCACGAAGGTGAAGGCGGGCCAGAGGGCTACAGAGTTTGAAAGAAGCAAAGTGAGGAGAAGGCAAAAGAGCTAAAATAAACAAAGCCAGCCAACAGCCCACTGGCTTCTTGCAGATGCATTGCTGTTGTGAAGGTTCTTGCCACTCCTCAGGATGATCTGCTGGAAGTTCTCATTGTTTCTGAGCCACCCTCGAGAGCGTTCAAAGCAGGATTTCTTACATGTAGCTACTGCTGCCTCTTTGTCCCACGGAGCGGCTGGAAGTCACGAGCCCCTGCCTATGTAACCTGTGTATTTACATCAGTTTGAAGAGTCATGTTCTCCATCTCCATCTCCAGGCTGCCGGGTTAATAAGTGGTAAATGTTACCACCTATGGTCTAGCTTACTGCAGCCACCCATCTGCCTAGGCCCTGAGTCAGGGCTGCTCAGAATGCATGCCAACATTAGTAGGGTTTCAGATAAACTTTGGTAAAAGTAAAATAAAATTAATAACTTACGTCAGTGGTGAAATTCAGCTCTTAGTGACCTTCAGAGTTACTTCTAGTGCAGATATTTGGGGCCAGAGGGGCCAGGATGACCTTGGTGGAAGAGCTCACAATCACCTAAGCTAAGAGGTAACATGTTGATGGCCAAGTGAAATCGGTTGCCTAAGAATAGCTTAGGCACAGAGAATTGTGTTTGAGGATGGATGAAGCATGTGAAAGCTAGGGAAAAAGAGCTAAGCTACAGTTCCAAGAGGCCAGGAGAGACCACAAACAAGAAAAGAGGCCGTGAATTCAGAATTCAGATGTCAAGAAGTGGAAAGCAGAGTGTGAGGTACATCAAAGCGGGGGTTTAGAATGGAGGCCATGAGCAGTGCAAGGTTTATGCAGTGCATGACAGTGGAGCAAGCCTGCTGGCTTGAGGCACTTCAAAACTTAACAGGCTTTGGCTTTGTGATTAATTCTGTTGAGAATATTTTAAATATTTTTATGAGGCCAACAGAAAGTCCCAATCTTTATTTTCATTACCTACTTGACATAAGCAACTTCTGCTAATAAAAGGGAGTCATGGTGGAAAGAAAAGAAATTGGACATAGCGAAAGTGATGACTGTCCGGAGTCCATGAAGCATGCCCACACAACAAATAATGGTCTCGGCCTCCTGTTTGGCCCATGGAAGCAGAAGAGGAGTGTCTGGAGAGGGCCACGTGGCCACAGGCTATAGCTACAAAGCCATACTTTCAGGTAACTGGCTTTCTGGGTACAAACAGAGGTTAGGGGAAGCACACATTTTGTATGAGTACAAAAATCCATGTCTTAATTAGCGACAAATATCTAACGCCAAATATAGGAGACACTTAAAATGTTAAAGAAGTGAAGAAGCATGACCAGTTCATAAAATGACCCCCAAATAAAGCAGGGTTGTATCGTAAAATGATTGCAGCTCTGAAGTCCAGGGCTTGGATCTGGAGTCCTTCCTTTGGGGTCCTTTCCTTGCCAACACCTGCTGTACCACCTTCATCATCCACCATGGCAGGTGCCATGGCTTCCCAGTGGCTTTTGTCTGTGTTAAAACCAACCCTGACATCCAGAAACTTAAGAATTACCATCATTAGGATTCCAATAAAGGTAGCCCAAACACAGACTAGAATGCCAAAGGGAACAATGGAGTGCTTTTAAGAGTGTCTGTCTCATTAGAATAAGTATGAATAAGTGTGTAATCACCAAAGGAGAATTCTTGCACGGGGACATATGCCCAATGGTATTAAAAATCCTGGTATATTTATCTTTTTAAAAGTTCTATTGTTTTATAAACATACCTCATACATCACCTGATGTTTCTCAGCAGTGATTTCCCTTAATAACTGCCCTTGGCTTGTTAGCCTTACCTTTGAATAGCTGTCATTTGATGAATTTACCTCACAACACTGGAAGGAGAAGATGACCTAGATAAGATAGAAGGAAGGAAATTCTGGGCTAAAAATTTCCCCCCAAATCTCTCTTTTTTTTAAATTTTTATTTTATATTGGAGTATAGTTGATTTACAATGCTGTGTTAGTTTCAGGTGTACAACAAAGTGATTCAGTTATACATATACATGTATCTATTCTTTTTCAGATTCTTTTCCCATTTAGGTTATTACAGAATATTGAGTAGAGTTCCCTGTGCTGTACAGTAGGTCCTTGCTGATTATTTTATATATAGTAGCTGTGTATGTGTTAATCCCAACCTCCTATCTTGCCTCCCCTGCACCTTTCCCCTTTAGTAACCATAAGTTTGTTTTCCAAGTCTGTGAGTCTGTTTGTTTTGTAAATAAGTTCATTTGTATCATTTTTGTAGATTCCACATATCAGTGATATTGTATGATATTTGTCTTTCTCTTTTCGACTTACTTCACATAGTATGATAATCTCTAGGTCCATCCATGTTGCTGCAGATGACGTTATTTCATTCTTTTTTATGGCTGAGTAATATTCCATTGTGTGTATCTGTGTGTGTGTATA